>OZ026558.1:3866468-3888968 GCA_964020155.1 Chondrilla cf. caribensis | reverse complement strand
TTTGAAGGGTACACCAGAGCTGTACTTCTAATGAGGAGTGTTTACTACCTGTACTGATTGGCATAGTGTACATTTGCTGGGAAGTATGTGTAGTGAATACTAACCAGGAGTGTGTACTAACCAGGAGTGTGTGCTAACCGGGAGTGTGTACTAACCAGGAGTGTGTGCTAACCGGGAGTGTGTACTAACCAGGAGTGTGT
This sequence comes from Chondrilla cf. caribensis, assembly GCA_964020155.1. Classification (NCBI taxonomy): domain Eukaryota; kingdom Metazoa; phylum Porifera; class Demospongiae; order Chondrillida; family Chondrillidae; genus Chondrilla; species Chondrilla cf. caribensis. The sequence continues at coordinate 3,888,768 of OZ026558.1, read as the reverse complement.
GCTAACCAGGAGTGTGTACTAACCAGGAGTGTGTACTAATCAGGAGTGTGTACTAACCAGGAATGTGTACTAACCAGGAGTGTGTGCTAACCGGGAGTGTGTACCAACCAGAAGTATGTACTAACCAGGAGTGTGTGCTAACCTGGAGTGTGTACCAACCAGGTGTGTATACTAACCAGGAGTGTGTACTAACCAGGAGTGTGTGCTAACCAGGAGTGTGTACCAACCAGGTGTATGTACTAACCAGGAGTGTGTGCTAACCAGGAGTGTGTACTAACCAGGAGTGTGTGCTAACCGGGAGTGTGTACCAACCAGAAGTATGTACTAACCAGGAGTGTGTGCTAACCTGGAGTGTTTACTAACCAGGAGTGTGTACTAACTAGGAGTGTATACTAATCAGGAGTGTGTACTAACCAGGAGTGTGTATTGGCCAGGAGTATGTACTGCACCTATATTCCAAATTTTTTAACCATAGATGAATCGAGTTCTAAAGCAATCAATATAAGCATGTAATGAATGTACATCTACATAAAGTACATTATCTTGCATTAGACCCAAGTACCCATTCCCAATCCAATACCTATTGGATTGGTAATAGGTACATAGTGTGTGCAGACAAGAGTACCTGCACAGATAATGCAAGGTTTTCCTCCAACTTTCAAAGTGCACCATGTACATCTTCCCACTTACTGGTCTGGTCCATTTCTGGCTTCTGTTCCTCACTTGTACATACATCCTTCACTTTTAGACTTCCCTATTCCATTTTCATATCAAGTACATACTTGGTGATCACGTGTATGAACAATGTGTGCTTCTAATGGGCACGTTCTCCTACGGATGTACACTGGAAATCCTGTCATGTGCTATCTGGTCTCAAGTGGACTGGAATAGTCAATCAACAATCACTGATAACAATGACTGGGGAACATGCACCTGCACTTGTAGACATTGCACTACACACAGTATGTGATCATTCCACCTAGATCATTCACACGTGCACATGGTACGTACGTGCATGTGTTAATGATCTTCATTTATACCATGAAACATTTCAGCTTTAAGGGTCGCTTATAACGTAGATTCCTCGAGGAGGTGTTCACTGTTCCTAGTGGACGTTTTAGAAGAATAAGTTCCAATGGAGACACCTTGTTTCTCAATACTCCCAGAACCAGAAGGCTTTTTTCATACAGGGATAAGTCGAACACAGTTCACAATCACTATTGTGTTATAAATAATGATGAATGTGTTTGTTTCACATATCATTACATACGTACGTACATGAACGATGAACAGGTAACCATGTACTGTATCTGTGTACCAATTATTTTCATGTTATGTAAAATTTTGTTTGTGACCATGTGAAACAATTTGCTCATTCTCATGTTCGAGTATAATACATACACACTCTTGGTTAGCACACACTCCTGGTTAGTACGCACTCCTGGTTAGCACACACTCCTGTTTAGCACACACTCCTGGTTAGCACAGTCCTGTTTAGCACACACTCCTGGTTAGTACACACTCCTGGTTAGCACACACTCCCGGTTAGTACACACTCCTGGTTAGCACACACTCCTGTTTAGCACACACTCCTGGTTAGCACACACTCCTGGTTAGTACACACTCCTGGTTAGCACACACTCCTGATTAGCACACACTCCTGGTTAGTACACACTCCTGGTTTGTACACACTCCTGGTTAGCACACACTCCTGGTTTGTACACACTCCAGGTTAGCACACACTCCTGGTTAGCACACACTCCTGGTTCGCACACTTCTGGTTAGTGCACACTCCTGGTTAGTACACACTCCTGGTTAGCACACACTCCTGGTTAGCACACACTCCTGGTTAGCACACACTCCTGGTTAGCACACACTTCTGGTTAGCACACACTCCTGGTTCGCACACTTCTGGTTAGTACACACTCCTGGTTAGCACACACTCCTGGTTCGCACACTTCTGGTTAGTGCACACTCCTGGTTAGTACACACTCCTGGTTAGCACACACTCCTGGTTAGCACACACTCCTGGTTAGCACACACTCCTGGTTAGCACACACTCCTGGTTCGCACACTTCTGGTTAGTACACACTCCTGGTTAGCACACACTCCTGGTTAGCACACACTCCTGGTTCGCACACTTCTGGTTAGTACACACTCCTGGTTAGCACACACTCCTGGTTCGCACACTTCTGGTTAGTACACACACTTTGCTCATGCAGACATTACCATGTGTGTACACTATGCCAACCACGGCTGGTAGTACGTATATATATACGTACCTTCCACACACAAGAAGTACAGAATCAGTTGGTCCTTCCAAGTGATCAAGGTGTACTATGACAATGTTGTTGCCTTCACACTTCCATGCAGGGCAGGTTGTACAGAACAACCCAAAACTGAGATTTTAATAACAACTATGTATGTCTTTGGCTGCAGTGCAGTTCAACATTGAGCTTGTATTTGTTATAACATTAAACCCTCTACATTTAACAATAATACATGTTATATAATAGTATTATATGATTCTGTTTCATATAATATATAATATGTACATTTATAATATGGACAGTGAGTTGTATTGCTCATATCTTGTTGTTGTACGTATCATTGAATTTTGTATTACATTGCAATTTATCATGGCAATTAATTGACTGTAATAATTATGCAATACTAGCACTCATTCTATACTACATAAAAATCATAAAATGAAAAAGTATAATCAGTTTATTCTAAAACATCGATATGTCATAATGAAACCAAGCAATTACACAAACAGTATTACAATAAATTAATGCATAAAATTACTGTAATTATTGTTTGAAGTGTGTGTAAAATAACAATGTCATACAATTATCACGGTATAACTTTCTATAATATGGTACATACAGTATGTAATAGTCATAATTAAGAGACTCAGTGTATTAGGTCTAGTAAAGTACATATTATGTACTGCACTCCACAACAACAGCACACACCTACATAATATATTGGATGATAATGAACACAGACTGTATCAAATTATACTAAAAGGTGTCGTGCATACAGAACTGTCTGATGAGCTGAATCAAATGGTACGTGTCCGGTGGGTTCTCTTTTGACGGATGAGCCACTAGTTTTGGGAAAGACGAGTCCCTGTCAATGTGAAGGGTGCACTGTGTCCCGTTGACCTCTGTGTTGACCAGGTAGCGATTGACAGGATGTGACAGGATGATTAGTGTCAACTCACTAGCTTGAGTGCTGTTGGGAGTGAATACGACATTGAAACTGTCATCCACGCTCAAGTAGTACTCAACAAGTGAACCGTTTACAGACAGTTCCTTTAGGAGCTTGTATTTCGGCCCTCCCTCCTCCAATCCACCACTCAAACCCGGGCTCACTATGTACATCATGTTCTTCCAGTTGACACCATCTGTGTTCTCCACATCAATGATACTCATCGAGGGAATGCTGCCTGACTGCTTGGGTGCTTGCAGGGACAACTGGAATTTGTCGTTTTGATAAATAGCCAGATACATGATGAGGTGTATCACAGAAGGCATTTTGATACAATAATTTAATAAAAATGTTATATACCTGCAGTATAATATACAAAAGCTACAGCTTACACAGAAAGTGACCAATAATACCAATTCTGCAGGTTAGAATGAGTACGAAGTTGGCCTTCACCGTTAGTAGTTTCTTCTGTCTCAAAGTTGTCTGGTAGTATGGTAGGTAGCTCTCAGCTCTCCTCACAGCTGCACTGGCTGTGGCACAGTCCTCTTGGCCTTATGTATTGAAACCTGACAACCCAATAGATAACGCTCATCCCATAATTGGCAACACTATTGAGTTAAAGCTGGCTCGCCTCTGTTGATAACAAACACAAAAGGGAAGTTCTACAGGAACAGTGTGTGCGTGTGAAAACATGTGTTGAGGGTGACCCCAGAGACGGTGCAATAATAAACAAACTTCCAAAAAAGGATATTTTACACAACCTTGCAGCATAAGGGTAATTACACAACCTACACTGTAATTGAAAAACAATTTATATAAGGTTAAACTATGTAAACACTTCATCTTATATGTACATTATGTGTGACACTGTGTATATAATACAATATGGTTATGGTTATACACATGAATATGTACGTATATGTGCATAGTATCCAAATGTAGGCATAATAACAACTATACATCTACACACTGTACCTGCAGTCAGTGATACATATATGCTGCACATATCATGTATATATAATATATGCACACACATATTGCATGCATTTACACACATAATATAAACACACACATGAAGGCACGCACACACACACACACACACACACACACACACACACACACACACACACACACACATACACACATGGACGCATGCTTACACACATACATGAATGAAATCACACATACATACACACACACACACACATGCACACACACGCGCGCGCATGCACCCACACACACACACACACAAACACACACACACACGCACATGCACCCCACACACACACACAAACACACACACACACACACAAACACACACACACACGCACACACACACACACACGCACATGCACCCACACACACACACACACAAACACACACACACACACAATGCACGCACACACACAATGCACGCACGCACAGAGTATAACCTCCTAATTGGTACAGTCTGAGTCCTTGTTGTGATGTCACCTTGGCATTATCATACTCCACCAGTTCCTGCTGCCAACAATTACCTCACATGTGGGGTTACCTGTTCCTGCGCAAAACCTAGTTAAAGAGTCCACTCCCAACAAACCACATTCAATAATTGTTTTAGATCCAGTAGCAATCCAGTTACAGTGTCATCAAAGTGTGGAACGAAGGGTGACTTTGTGATGAGTCTGACAGTACACCAAAGTTTATCAATTAATGAAGACCCACAGATCTCAGACACTCCCAATACAAGAAATGGGTTAATACCTTCAAACAACCAGACAATCCCGCTGTGTAACAGGGCAGACTTGATAAACAACTGGTCAATCCTGTTGTACAAACAAGCCTGTTGAACAACCAGATAATCTTTGGGTACAGTGGGTCGACCGGTTGTTTACAGGCTGTTTGGTTGTATATACAACGGGATTGATCGTTGTATGATATAGTTCTAACACTGTATTTTAGAATTGTGCAATGTTGTCTGAATGACAGCCATCTATAGAGCACAAACACTGTTGACTGAACAAATCCTCGACAAGGTTCTGGATGTAACCATGGTCCGTCATCACGTCAATACACAAACACTTCAGAATTTGGGAATTGATGTAAACTGAACCTAACGTCAACAAACCACACACAGAAAACATTGTGGAGGACGGAAGATATCCTCAACAAGATGCAGGTACTATGTCACAAGGCACAAGGTAAAACTGTCACTGGTCACATCGTGAGAACAATTTCAAATCAAGGAATGTACGTAAACTGATGAAACCCGTCATCAACGAGCCACAAATTCCCACTTTCAACTGGACATATTGTTAACAAGGCTCAGTAGAAACACCACTGAGACAGCTTGATTCTCCTTCAAAAGGCACAGAAGTGGGAGTCGATGCCACATCGCTGGACTTCTCCGCAATAGTAACAAAGATAGCATTTGCATGCATGGCTCACAAGACGATGATAATTCATACACTACAGTATAGTTACACCGTGTAGACTGAGTGTGAAGTGTACTATAATATATAGCAAAGTAAATGATCAATATTCTTATTATAATACATACTAACTAATAAAAATTAATATATGTATGTACATACAATAATTATATACATATTATATATTCGTAGTTATACATTATCTGCTGTAGAAGTGTGGGATTTCCGCAAGATAAAGTACTTGAGTTAGTGGTTTGTTGAAGAGACCTAGTGTTGTCACTTGAATCCAGCCATTACGAGCATAATGTATTGCACATTATGACCTACGTAGTTACTTTATTGTACAGAAAAATATTACTACACCAGTGCGCATGACAACTATTCTGGTTATTCTTGGTTTCTACACATTCCTCATTCTCCACATGCTCTTAAGTTGGTACACATGCTCTTAATTTGGTACACATGCTCTTAAGTTGGTACATATGCTCTTAAGTTAGTACATATGCTCTTAAGTTGGTACATATGCTCTTAATTTGGTACATATGCTCTTAAGTTGGTACATATGCTCTTAAGTTGGTACATATGCTCTTAATTTGGTACATATGCTCTTAAGTTGGTACATATGCTCTTAATTTGGTACATATGCTCTTAAGTTGGTACATATGCTCTTAATTTGGTACATATGCTCTTAATTTGGTACATATGCTCTTAAGTTGGTACATATGCTCTTAATTTGGTACATATGCTCTTAATTTGGTACACATGCTCTTAATTTGGTACGTATGCTCTTCTGGCTGGTACACACTCCTGGGTAGTACACTTTGGTTAGTAAGTATCTGGGTCAGTACACACTCCTGGTTAGTGAGTTCATTTCACTCAGTCCCTAGCTCATGTACACTATGTCAACCAGTACTGATAGTAAGTACCTCCGATAAGAACTACAGATTTGGTGTACCCTTCAAGGTACTTACTAAACAAGGTGGACAGTAATTGCAAAACTTCCGTGAGAAGAATCCCTCAGGACTGTTACTCACAGGGGACATCAAAACAGATATATGGGGCCTTACAGAATGTACATACTGTATTATGTGTATATACAGTGGAACCTCTCTTATCACAAACCTCTGCATTGCAGAAACCTCTATAATAAGGACACCATTCTGTGTCTCAGTGTAGTACTGTAGTGTATCAGGCGAGCTCTGAATCGAGGAAACCTCTATAATAAGGACACCATTCTGTGTCTCAGTGTAGTACTGTAGTGTATTAAGTGACCTCTGAATTGAGGACACCTCTGTAATAAGGACTAAAATCAAGGTCTCAAAGTGTCCATAATAGGAGGTTCCACTGTATGACATAATATATACGTATTATTTAGACTTGTGCATGACTTGAGATTAAGAATCTTAATTTATGTAGAGAGGCCTTTAGCCTTGAAGTCTACTTTCAAAGCACCCACAGGAGTCGCCTATGACAGTATTATGATTGTGTTAATAAAGAATTCATTTATCGAAATTCCACTAAGCACGACCATATGCATGCGTGGTCATGAGTGGTAGTGTTAACAGGTGGCACAAAGCTGGCTATCTGCACTTATCTAGTCAACACAGGCAGCATGTACGTCTGGTCTCTGCAGATAACACCACGTATTGCTCATCAATGTGGGCAGTAAATGGGGTGTTGTACTGTTTCTGTTTCCATACACATGTATGATCTCATTACATGCGCATGTACGTGCATAGCATAAGTCAAGAATCATACATGCATTCACAGTACATACAGGTACATGCACCTATGGTACAGTAGTACAAGTATCTTGATTGGTGGCAGCATCAAAGAGATGTGTCCTTGACATCCTCAGATGTGACAATTGATTATAATCAATTATAGCAACCAAAATTAATCTCAGCAAGTGGCTAATCAGGTTACATGTTATTATGATACCTGATTCACCTTTAGGAAGGAAACACAGGAAATGGATCCATTCTCTTCGTAACCTTCCTAATAAAGGTGATATAACATAATACTGCGGTGTGTTGGTACATACTGTACATACATATTCCAATGTAACAGTACATTTACGTACATACGTACATCTTCATACTTGTAGAACATATGTACATACATGCTCCTACAGTTTATGCATGAGTGTACATGTATATGGAGACTGTATGTGGTGAATCTTATCCTCATAAAACCACTTTCAGTAATACCATATTAGGCCCATACAAAGATGCGTACTGTACTATATTCATGGTGTCTGCATACAATCTACAGCTATGTACATATGTATATACTATGGGCACTGACTGTGCTAAGCAAGTCTCTCCTTACAATCAGGCCCGAAGGAAGCTTTACAAAAGCATGTGTGTGTGGGGGGGGAGGCCAAAATGCCTCAATTTGAAATATATTGCACACAATTCATACCATTAGCCTATGAATATAATTACACAAGCCTACTCAATACGGCTGACTTTAATATGTTATCGGTGATCGCGTTCAAGATTGCTATTTCAAGGTGAAAGCTTAGCTTTAAAAAGAAGTTAGGCAAACTATTATCCACTACTGTAAGTCTGTACTGGATAATGGTTGGGGGGAAGAGGGCCGGCTTGAACTCTGTGGTCCACCTCATTCCTACGGACCTGATAACGAAATGTACACTCACTGTGTATGTACATGTGCATCACTTATCAGTGAGAGCGCCACTGTGCCTATTACAAGCGTGGAAATGGAACACGGCTCCATTCTTGAACGATATCAGGTCCTAAGGTATGACAAGCTGTCCTTACCAGCAGCTATTGGATGGCACAAGAACAATGGAACAAAACCAACTGACTCAGTGAGCCTCAAATATGGGGTGCAAGTAAGGTTTCTGAAACAATGGATAACTATGTGATATCGTACACACTCCAGAGTGGATGTATTGATTTTTCCATAAATTTGAGGTGCACATTCCACAATTCTGCATTAAGTGCGTAATGGTTAACACTTGGGTAGTTTTAAGACTTCCTCCAGTTGTGATGAACATCTGTATACAGTCTAATGTGCTTAGTAAAGTACCTTGAAGGGAATAATATTATATGTTCTTATCAGCGGTACGTACACACTATCAGTACTGTTTGACATAGTGTATATGATCAGCTAGAGACTGAGTAAAGCATATACTTATATACCAGGATACCAACCAGGAGTGAGTACTACCCAGGAGTATGTACTAATCAGGGATGTGTACCAATCAGGACTGTACACTAACCAGGAGTGTGTACTAACCAGAATTGTGTACTAACCAGGAGTGTGTACTAACCAGGAGTGTGCACTAACCAGAAGTGTGTACTAACCAGGAGTGTGTACTAACCAGGAGTGTGTTATTTAAATTATACATTTAGGTTGTATAAACAGAATATTACGTAGCTTGTAGACTCTCTCTCTCACACACACATGCATACTACATATTATTAAGATTCAACTGTCTCATATGCTTATACATATTAACATCAAATCTTTGAAAAAATAACTAAATCAAAGCAAAATGTCCTTCAATTACAACAATTGATATAAGAAATACACCAATATCATTGTGTAACCATTCATAAGCACATAAATACTATGATACAGACAATACGTGGACACCAGCATACCCACAACTACCATTCATACTTCATGCCTGTGGAGTATCCTTTGGTGTGTAACTTGCCTTTACTCTCTCCCATGCACTCAATCCCTGTGAATAGATGAATATTGACATTTGAGGTGTGTGTGTGTGTGTGTGTGTGTGTGTGTGTGTGTGTGTGTGTCTGTATGTGTATGTGTGCATACGTGTGTGTATGTACATATGTGAGTGTGTGTGTGTGTGCGTGTGCATGTGTGTGCACGCGTGTGTGTATGTGTGTGTGTGTGTGTGTGTGTGTGTGTGTGTGTGTGTGTGTGTGTGTGTGTGTGTGTGTGTGTGTGTGTGTGTGCGTCTGTACGTGTATGTAAACGTGTGTGTGTCTGTGTGCACACGTGGGCAAGTATGTGTGTGTGTATGTGTACGTATGTGTGTGTGTGTAAATGTGTTTGCACGTGTGTGTACGTATTTGTACGCCATGTATACTACACATGGATATTTGTTTACATATTCTTAATTGCTATTGCTTTTCAGTAGTTGAATTAATTAACAGAATTTACAATAAAAGCTCCCGATTCCCACACAATAACAGAATAGTCATCACACATACCCAGAACAATATAGGTCATTACGATTTGGACCACAGCAAAAGCTTGGCAGACAACAACACCATAGCGTATCTAGGATACATAATGGAGCCTCTTTGCAACAGACACTCCGGAGCCAGTCACCATATCCACTGTAAACAGCTCCCTCAAAGGGTTCCACCCTTATAAGTCAGCTTTATCAGGTACTTACGAATTAGCACTTTATACAATTTCATTTTGGTGTGTCACAAAGTATTCTTACATAACGTCTATTGTGTTCTTATTGAAAGGGTTGCTCAATAGACGCTTCGAACCTCTCAACCAACCTGGTGCTACAGTATGTACGACCCACAAAGTGGTCAGTTGTCCAGGTTCAATGGACAGCACCACACTCCATGTGAATACAGTCCACACCTGAAATGTGTGTATGACCGTGTTGACAAAACAGGGACGGTCACAGCATTTAGGACATTCCGGGGAATCCGGGATTTTAAGTGCATCTAGTATATTCTAGTATATCTAGTATTGCCAAGGTTCAATGAACAGCACCACCCTCCATACATGTATGACGAACCATGCCTGACGGTCCTGGTATTCAGGATATTCTAGTGTATCTGGAATATTCTAGTAAATCTAGGATATTGTAGGATTTTCCAGGTTACAGGTCCAGGTTCCACGAACAGGTTCCACGAACAGTACTACATTCAATGAATGCGTGCACACACACCTGACCTGCATGATCCTATGTGTGAACAAGGCTTAACAACCACTACCACAGTGTATCTAGGATACGTAATGCGATCAATTGTCAAGATTCAATGGACAGCAGCACAGGATCTACATACATACTCCTGAACTGTGCAGAGTTCAAAGTACAGCTACACCAAATCCAGTACTTGAATAAACCACAGGAACACCAAAGTGTGTTGGTACCAAAGGTTGAACTACAGTTTTTTGTAAGAGTCCAATTGATCACATCTAGACAATTACACACACAAACACACACACAGGCACGTGCGCATGCACAAACACACACACAAACACACACACACACACACACACAAACACACACACACACACTCACACACACACGAATGCACAAATACACACACATACACACAGAATACACACACACACAAATACACACACACACACACACACACACACACACACACACACACACACACACACACACACACACACACACACACACACACACACACACACACACATGCACGGATATAATGCATACAAACACTACCAATGATCTCTTCATTCCCAGTACAATGAAAGCTTAGCACTCAGATAGGCACTTGATGTATGCATAACATTCATCTCAAATTCATTATACTAAAGACTGCTAGGAGGAAATACTACATAATATTATTATTATGTACATTTTTGGTAGAATCTTTTAGTTTTAAGAGACTAAAAACAGATATATCTGTACATCCAACTTCAGTTCAAACGATAACACTGTCAGATTTAACATCAATAGTGTGTTAAAGGATCGTAAGCTCCTATGTATGTATTCTCGTACGGTTGTAAATCTCTTAGTTTTCACAGTGCCAACATAGGGACATCCTCCTGTTAAACCCTATGATTTCTAGATTGGCCATATAGATTTTAACTGTTCTCCCCTCCTCACACACAGAAAGAGAGAGGGAGAACTAGGAAGCGGTAGAGGGAGAGGGAGGGATAGGGAAGGAAGCGGGATAGGGAGAAGGATAGGGGAGGGAGAGGGAGAGAGGGGAGAGAGAGGGAGATAGGGAGGGAGGGAGGGAGAGGGGGAGAGGGAGGGAGGGAGGGAGAGGGAGAGAGGAAGGGAGAGGGAGAGGGAGAGAGGGAGGGAGAGAGAGGGGAGAGGGGAGGGAGGGAGGGAGGGAGAGGGAGAGAGGAAGGGAGAGGGAAAGGGAGAGGGAGAGAGGGAGGGAGAGAGGGGAGGGAGAGGGAGAGAGAGAGAAGGGAGGGAGAGGGAGAGAGAGGGGAGGGAGGGAGGGAGGGAGGGAGAGGGAGAGAGAGGGAGAGAGAGGGAGAGGGAGAGGGGAGGGAGGGAGAAGGGAGGGAGGGAGAGACAGACATAAACACAAACACACACATGCACTTGAGAACAAGTGAGGTTGTAGTTGCTCCGATGTTAACAATCTAGCAGTACCAAAATAAGGACACCCTCCCATTAAACCCTATTTAGAATTTTAGATTGCTCAAGCAGACATTAATTGTTCTTCTCTGTGCCGTACAAAGTGAATGACATACATGTGCACACACCACAGACACTCCATCTCAGACTACACAAATCAAAAACTTCTAAAACCCCTAAACACAATTATAACGTCTAGACCATACCACTATCCTGAACTGCACTGAGCAACAATTTGCCCCCCAACCACATCCAAAGGCCCGACTCCATTACTACTCAGCAGCCTTGTAATCACCTCTAAGTACATGCTGTATAATACAAATGAACTGTTTTAGAGGGAGTCTGTGTGTACCGTTTGCTCACAAAGGGTCTGACTGCTGAGCCATAACAAGCCAATTCAATGATTGGGTTAACGTGTACATCAAAGCGACAGCAGTGCGAAAATCATGCAGCGCTGATACACAACACCTGAAACAAAGCGGAGAATTAACTCCAGCAACCTCTGTGTCTCACAGCCCGATATGAGCCATGCAATGCCAGATGGGCGAACAAAATGAAGAACCAAACATTGTTGAATGTGGATCGGGACCAGCTTAACTTCTACAGCATAACTTCTGTATCTAAACATATGTACGTATGCAGGTTTATAAGGTGCATGTGTACTGAAATATTAAAATGCCTTCGAGATATGGCAATCTTGGTACTAAGGTGATTTCAATCCACAGGGAATTTTCACTGTGGGGACATGGTTGTGGAATGGAGCACTGACGAAATAGATGATACGTCCGATTGGTGAATTAACATTCACATTTGGAACACTCCAGGATAGGTACGTACATATGTACGTACATACACTGTATGTACAGTGCATGACACACACACACGCACACACACACACACACACACACACACACACACACACACACACACACACACACAGACACACACACACACACACACACACACACACACACACACACACACACACACACACACACACACACACACACACACACACACACACACACACACACACACACACACACACACACACACACACACACACACACACACACATACTCAGAGACAGACACAGACACACACACACAGATACACAGACACTTGAAAAAAGTGGGATTGTAGTTGCTAACAATATGAATTGATGGGAATATGCGGCCTACCGACCAGTATACACGTAAACAACAGTAATTGTCCTTAATCTGTGAACTTTGGATGTTATTTGAATCAATTTGACAGAAACAGACCATGGCAACACACCTTGACATCATCACTACCTGAATCCCCTTTGTGTGGGACTACAGTGGAACCTAACAAAACAACAACTCAATCCTATAATCCAACAACTCCTATAATCCAATAACTCTATAATCCAACATCCACAATCCAACAACTCCTATAATCCAATAACTCTATAATCCAATAACTCTATACTCCAACAACTCTATAATCCAACAACTCTATAATCCAACAACTCTATAATCCAACAACTCTATAATCCAACAACTCTATAATCCAACAACTCCTATAATCCAACAACCCTATAATCCAACACTTCTATAGTCCAACAACTCCTATAATCCAACAACCCTATAATCCAACACTTCTATAGTCCAACAACTCCTATAATCCAACAACTCTATAATCCAACACCTCTATAATCCAACACCTCTATAATCCAACACCTCTATAATCCAACAACTGTATAATCCAACACCTCTATAATCCAACACCTCTATAATCCAACACCTCTATAATCCAACAACTCTATAATCCAACACCTCTATAATCCAACAACTCTATAATCCAACACCTCTATACTGAATCCAAACATCAGAGTAAACTCTCCACAATGAAAATTAAAGTAGGATTTCTTTCTCCAGTAAATGATAACATTGTGAAAGAATTTTCTACAACAAGAATTATCAAGTATTCACTTACAATTCAATTGTGCTGAATGACTTCCTAACACTTTCCAAGAAATGATGCTACAACCACATAATACTCAGAATGTTACAAATTGAAAAGGTTTGGGAATGAGTTGTATATTAAATAGGCTAGACTGGCGGGCAACCTACGACAGACAAGATTAGTATAGGTGTTGACCTGACATATGTAATTAGTATTGAACTCATAGTGTCAACCTGCCAGGTCTACACAGAGGGACAGTGTATTCTCATAGTGTCAACCTGCCAGGTCTACACAGAGGGACAGTGTATTCTCATAGTGTCAACCTGCCAGGTCTACACAGAGGGACAGTGTATTCTCATAGTGTCAACCTGCCAGGTCTACACAGAGGGACAGTGTATTCTCACAGTGTCAACCTGCCAGGTCTACACAGAGGGACAGTGTATTCTCATAGGTGTCAATCTGCCAGGTCTACACAGAGGGACAGTGTATTCTCACAGTGTCAACCTGCCAGGTCTACATATAGGGACAGTGTATTCTCATAGTGTCAACCTGCCAGGTCTACACAGAGGGACAGTGTATTCTCATAGTGTCAACCTGCCAGGTCTACACAGAGGGACAGTGTATTCTCATAGTGTCAACCTGCCAGGTCTACACAGAGGGACAGTGTATTCTCATAGTGTCCACCTGCCAGGTCTACACAGAGGGACAGTGTATTCTCATAGTGTCCACCTGCCAGGTCTACACAGAGTGACAGTGTATTCTCATAGTGTCAACCTGCCAGGTCTACACAGAGGGACAGCTAGTGTATTCTCATAGTGTCAACCTGCCAGGTCTACACAGAGGGATAGTGTATTCTCATAGTGTCAACCTGCTAGGTCTACACAGAGTGACAGTGTATTCTCATAGTGTCAACCTGCTAGGTCTACACAGAGGGACAGTGTATTCTCACAGTGTCAACCTGCCAGGTCTACACAGAGGGACAGCTAGTGTATTATCATAGTGTCAGCCTGCCAGGTCTACACAGAGGGATAGTGTATTCTCATAGTGTCAACCTGCTAGGTCTACACAGAGGGACAGTGTATTCTCATAGTGTCAACCTGCCAGGTCTACACAGAGTGACAGTGTATTCTCATAGTGTCAACCTGCCAGGTCTACACAGAGGCACAGTGTATTCTCTTAGTGTCAACCAGCCAGGTCCACGCAGAGGGACAGTGTACACATGTAAAAAATAGGATTCTGAAAAGTGAAAGAGAACATCTTCAACAATTAGCCTTCAAAAACCCGATTTACTTGTAAAAAATTATTTTCAGAATCCTTAACAATAGGATTCTTGAAAGAGAAGAGGACATCTTCAACGAGCTTTGAAAACTCAAATTACTCTACAAAGTAGTTTGAGAGAAGATGAAGAGGCCAAACAGTACCTTCTTGTGGAGCTGTATCTGTAGGTAAGCCAGGTTTATCAGAACACTCCTGAAATCGGCTACCTTTTGAGTATTGAACGTCTCGAATTCCTCCAGGGCTGCATTATTGAATGCTCTGGAAGGGGCAAAGTGAAGGTGTGAAGCATATTAGTATTTATGTTCAATTGTATTGTGTACAGTATAGTACTACTGTATTGTATTATGTACTGTAAGTGCAACATGTATTGTACCATGTACCGTACCACGTACCATACCATGTACGTACCTTACCATGTACCATATCGCCTATGGTATCATGTACTGAATCATGCATACCATACCATGTACCGTACCATGTACGTACCTTACCATGTACCATATCGCCTATGGTATCATGTACTGAATCATGCATACCATACCATGTACCGTACCATGTACGTACCTTACCATGTACCATATCGCCTATGGTATCATGTACTGAATCATGTACTGTATCATGTACTGTACCATGTACCAAATCACCAACCGTATCATGTACTGAATCATGCATACCATACCATGTACCATATCACCTACTGTACCATGTACCATACCATGTACAATACCATGTACTGTATCATGTATCATATCACCTACAATACCATGTACTGTATCATGTACCATTTCATATACCATATCATGTCCTGTAACATGTACCCTACAGTGACAGTACCATATACCGTACTATGCACTATTGTACACATCATATCATTGTGATTCATTAAAGACATACATACATAGACATACATATAGCACTGGGGTACGTACATACTACGTATGTGAGCCCCTCAGGTACACATACTCACTTGAGCTTTTTTCTCTTCTCTTTGCACACCTCATCCAGTGTTGACATCTCTGAGTCGAGAGTAGCCAACCTTTCGTCAATGGGCTGCTCTGTACCAAATTTGAAGAATTTCTTGAATGTGAACCCTCCCTGAGGCTTGCCTGCCTCTTGGTCTGATTTCTGCCCACAACAAGAGAACACTAACATAATAAGAAACTCCATGTATGTTAACACACATGCATACACAAATTCATGCATACACAAATTCATGTATACGCAAATATGTACACACAAATTTACATAAACATACACACATTCATGCAAACACACATGCACACACACACACACACGTACGTACGTACGTGCACACACACACACATGTACACACACACACACACACACACACACACACACACACACACCTCCTTTTCCAGCTTTTCTCTGGCGTCCACTTTAGCTATCACATTATCCTCTGCATTGTCATACTCCAACTGCACTTGCTCCTGTCTACCCACAACAGCTCTGTAGGAGAGTACATATGTACATATGTACATACAGTGACAATACATTAGTACACACCAGGCACATTGCATGCATACATACAGTACATACAGCACATACAGTATATACAGCACATACAGTATATACAGCACATACAGAACATACAGCACATACAGTACATAATATTTGCATATACTGGACACATGTACGGTATACGTACATAATATACGCGCGCGCGTGTGTGTGTGTGTGTGTGTGTACATGTATAAGTATACATATGTATACATACATCATACATACATACATTAATATATACTAGTATGTACATACGTACATATTCATATACATGTGCGTAATATACACACATACACATATATACACACTAGATACATAAGCACAACTATACATACATATGAACGTACATACTGTACATGTGTACGTACGTACATACAGTACCGATGCATATGCATGACATGTACAGCACATTTATACTAACTTCAGAGAGTCGCAAAACGCAATATACTCCTTCATAGGCAGCAGATACCTCAATTCCTCCTCTTCAACATAGGTGTCCACAGATCCTGCATAGCTGTGGAGACACACTATCCACATCACACACTGTATTGCACACAATATACGTAACAATATCGCACTGTATTGCACATAATATACGTAACAATATCGCACTACATTGCACACAATATACATAATATCGCACTACATTGCACACAATATGACAATATCTCACTGTATTACACACAATATGACAATATCTCACTGTATTGCACACAGTATGACAATATTGCACTGTATTGCATACAGTATGACAATATTGCACTGTATTGCACACAGTATGACAATATTGCACTGTATTGCACACAGTATGACAATATCACATTACATTACACACAATATAACAATAATATAGCACTGTACGTATTACACACAATATAACAACATCACACACTGTATCATATAAAATATATGTATGTACGAAGTATCAACACAAACATTGCACCATGGTATCACCCACACATAAAGTAGCATCATCACACACTGCATTATGCACAATATATTATCATTACCACAAAATCTTATATTTGAGGATTGTGCCTGTGTGTGTATGCATGTGTATCTGTGCATGTAGTACACATAATGTACATGGTAGGCTCAACGTTTACTCAGGCTTTTCAACTTTTGGTAGGGACTCTCAATATTTATAACACGCATTTCTGTAATTTATGTTGTACAAGAAGAAAAGGTTAATTTTGAAAAGCTAGGAATTAGAAATAGAGCCAGAAATTGGAGAGCAAAACCAACCATTGTAACTTCGGTGAAGAAGGTTCCTTCATCCCCAAAAGAGATGCCTGAGTAGCGTGCGTGTGTGTGTGTGTGCGTGTGTGTGTGTGTGTGTGTGTGTGTGTGTGTGTGTGTGTGTGTGTGTGTGTGTGTGTGTGTGTGTGTGTGTGCCATGAATTTTTGAACTAAAATTACTTGTAGTAGCAAAGCCTACAACAACAATCATGTCCCTGAATTTGTTCAAATTATGAAGTTTGATTATAGAGATGTCAGATTAGCATGGTTTCACTCCACCAGACACTGCATGGTGAAAGACTATGTATTGTGTGTAGATGGGATGGCTAGTAATTGGTTTATGGGGTGAATGACACAACTAATCAGCGAAACATAACAACTAGGAGACTGACAGCTTTGATCTCACTTTGATGTGACAAACTATGCAAGCAAAACAACAACATGGAAACCAAAATTAATAGATAATACTGAAGACTACACTCTGTAGCTATGTGTGTGTCTTCATAGTTGACATGGTAATCAAATGAATCAATCATAGTCTTTATAATCACACATACATACTGTATGTACTTCTCATTACACTAGCACTCCCACACACTAGCACTCCCATACACTAGCTCCGATACAATAGCACTCCCACACACTAGCTCCTATACACTAGCACTCCCATATTCTAGCACCCACACACTAGCACTCCCATACACTAGCACCCACATACTAGCACTCCCATATACTAGCACCCACATACTAGCACTCCCATACACAGCCACACCCTAAGTAAGCAACACTGAGAGCTAGCAAAGGTCATGTAAACATCCTGTTTCACACCTTCCGTATTTGGCAATCATAATTGTTGTGTAAACAAAAAGAAGGGCACATGACCGAATCAGTGAATGATGTTGGAACAAGATGGAGGAACAAGAACGGTTCTAAGTTGATGCTGAAGTGATCTGGATATTTCAAGTAAGTACAGGTATGATTCTTGGCTGATTACATGCAAAGGGAATTTTGTGAATACTTAAAACTAATACCTACTCTTTTCTATTGTAGGAATTGAGTATTCATTACAAGACAGATTGTTAAAATGGACAAGAGTTTCACAAGACTATCGAGATTAGTCTTAGTGTACTGTTTATTCGCACGGTCCGCTGCCAACAGTCAACTTACAACGTTAACTGTACAAGAAGGCGGCAATGACAGCTTGTCATGCATCCCACCGCCTGGAAACACTAGCCAGACGCCCTGTAAAACACTACATTATGCCTTCACTCAAACTCAAAATGAGTCAAATGTGGAATTTCAAATTGATTGTGGAATATTTTATTTTGAAGGGGGATTCCTCTTCACCAGTCGTTCCAACGTTACTATCAACTCGGTCTGTGCGAATGACACACCTATAGTGATGTGTACGGATGGAAGTAATCTGGCATTTCAAGAGTGTGCCAACATTCTCATTTCGGGAATATCATTGGAAAATTGCGGTCTGTATACATCTTCTCCTCAAGCAGCTAGCCTCTTGTTCAACAGGAGTCACAGTGTACGACTGGACGCGGTTCACGTTCAAAACTCACCACACCATGGGATATCGTTTCTCAACACACGCGGGAAAAACGTACTCCAAAGTATGACCGTTATGAACGCAGTTGGAGGTCCCGGGCTGTACATTGAAATGGATGATAACGCGTACTACAGTTGCAATGATACAGATTCAGTATCACAGCAGTGTCCACATGTGGAGTACACCATCAATGAAGCTGTGATAGTAGGTTGCAACTCTTCATTGTGCGATAATGTTGTTGAAGGTACGCCGTGCGTGGGCGGAGGGGCGGTCTTCGTTCTCAAAGAAGATGTGAAGAACGTCCACATCGATGTAAATGATGCAAGAGTTGAAGGTAATACAGCTCTGCTGGCCGCAGGAGGTGGATTTGTTGGCTTTTTGGGCAACACTGCAAACAACACAATTTGTTTCAGAAATTCAACATTTTCGAGTAACACGGTGACCAGAAACAATTATAGCACTCCGGTCAATGGTTCCTGGAGGTACTTTCAGTTGTGGACAAGTGGGGGAGGAATGACAGTTCTGTTCTCGGACACGTCCAATGGTAATTCCGTCATGTTCGACAGAACCACCGTAGCCGAGAATACCGCCAACACGGGAGGAGGGATGTCAGTCATCCATCACAACGAGGCAAAACGTAACAGAGTCATCATCCACAACTGCACCTTTGACTCCAATGCCGTGGAGAGGGTGAGAGAAGGTGTGTGCTCGCGTGCTGTCGGGGACAGTGTCCCACGGTGTACGGGAAATGGTGGGGGACTTGCAGTGTCATTCACCCACCAGGCGGAAGACAACCACTGCGAAATCCTGTCGTCGCGTTTTACGAATAACACCTACACAGATGTGGGAGGAGGGCTTAGTGTCATTCATTACGACTATTCCACACGTAACACAATTTCAGCATTCTACAATTTGATGGAGAACAACATGATGGACAAGATGGACAACGATTGCGAAAATACGTCAACTCTGTTTTGGAGGAGAATTGCACAGGTTTCCTCTGGCGGGGGAGCTTCTGTGATATACCTGAATGTAACGAGTCACAACACACTAGAATCAATGGGTACATACAGGAGTAACACAGCTGTGAGGGGGGGAGGCTTATTCATAGGTTTCTACTCCTTTGCAAACAACAACTTGTTGACCTTGAGCGGGCTGTTGCGCAACAATATGCTCCGACACCGAGTTCACCGTTCGAGAGGTGGGGGAGGAACACTGGTGGAATACGACACGCAAGAAAGCATGGAAAAAACGCAAAATACCGTCCATTTCAAAAGTATGATTTTTGCTGATAATGACTGTGCTGGAAGTTCAGGTGGTGGAGTAGCCCTAATTCAGCAGGCAACACGTAACCCAAATGGGGACAGGGTTGTTATTTCCAACAACATTAACGTCAACAACAAGTGTAGATACGGAAGAAGTGTGGCAGCTGTATCGGTCAAGACCTACTACAGCCGATACAGTCTGGAGCTAGTTCTTGAGCAAAACAATCTCTTCCTCGGACTTGTAGTGCCAGACCTGAGAAAATTCATGGACAATATAACTGACAAAATAGACCCAAAGCGAATGCTCGATGACACCACCACTTTCAATGGTTGCAATCTCACTTCTGATTTGGAAAAAATTGTCCTGGAAGTCGATAAGCTGTTTGAAGATTTCATTGTCGACTTCGAAACGAACACGTGTGAGCAAAAGTTCATCAAGAACCTTGACCTCTCAAATCTGAACAGCCTCTTGGATGAGGGACAAGGAGGAGTTTACCTGAGGTCCATGAAAATGTCAACACGAGGACGGCAGGTCATGAACTGTGCTGGCGTGTCTCAAGGTCTATTTGCAATTGACAGCAAAATCCTCTTCAACACAACGAGTGACATAACCATATGTCACTGCACTGCAACTCACGGTGGAGGGATCGCAGTTTACAGCGATTCTTTCCTAACAGTAGCACCAAATGTGAGACTCAGCCTCATCAAGAACAAGGCTTTACAGCGTGGCGGAGGGATCTACGTTTGTACTGCCCCCGGGGAGACCTCTATAACAGATACCTGCTTCCTGCAGTATACGGATGCATCCCTGCACCCGAAAGAGTGGCAAAATGTGACCTTGGAATTCATTGACAACAAAGCGGACATCGAAGGAGACTCAATCTATATCAGACAGGGCCGTACGTGCCTCCCACCTCGACTGGACAAGGAAACCGTGACGGAAACTCAACAAATACTTCGGTGGCGACCAGTGTTCAACTTCTCGTCACAGGAGTGCACAGAAGAGAATGATGAAAACTGCCTACGTGGTGCCGTTGTTTCCGGACCCGCACATGTGGAATATACAGTTAAAGCCGAAGAAATAAATGGACGAAGCAACTTGAGATTTCACTCATTTTTACCAGGGAAATTGTCCGAACTGCCCGTCAGGGAAGTATTGGACATATTCAACCAAACAAGCCATGCTGTCTTCGTTGTATCACTTGTTCCCGGCAGAAACTCCAATCACACTGTGAGAGTTGATCCCTTTACGACCTTCACAACCAACTTCAACGTGAAGCTCGAAGGGACACCATTTGGACTACCTACGGACGAAGTGAGCAACAACGTATCACTTTGGGAAGACCTTCCACGCCTGGTTCTACAGTCAAGAATCAACCCAGAGCTGTTTTCGTATTTCGCAGTGAATTTGGAGTGCTGTCCACCGGGGTTCATTTTCGTCGAGGGCAATGAAAATACGTGTAAATGTGACCACGGGTACACAGCAGAACTAGACTACATCAAGAATTGCTCAGACGATTTTGTAGCTTTCCTAGCCCCTAACTGGTGGGTG
>OZ026558.1:3858968-3861468 GCA_964020155.1 Chondrilla cf. caribensis | reverse complement strand
AAGAGTATACAATAGTATACTAAGGCAATACAATAGTATACTACGGCAATACAATAGTATACTTAGGCAATAAAAAAGTATACTAAGGCAATGCAATAGTATACCACAGCAATACAATACTGCAGCAATGCATTAGTATATGTATACTTCGGCAACATATTACAATAGTATATTACAGAAATGCAACAGTACATACTATTTTATACTATTACAACTAGTGGAATATGTGTGGATGTGGAAATGCAAACCTTTTTCTCCGGGATAGGGGGTATAATGGCCTACAAAAGATACAAGAACACTGGAATGAAATTCCGTGATATGTTGATATGATGAGTGAGATTCAAGTTGATGGATTGAGCTACAGAACAGTGTCAGGGTAAATGTGTGTGCGTGCGTGCATGCGTGTGTGTGTGTGTGTGTGTGTGTGTATGTGTGTGTGTGTACCTGTGCATTTGTGTGTACGTGCGTGCGTGCGTGTGTGTGTGTGTGTGTGTGTGTGTACCTGTGCATTTGTGTGTACGTGTGTGTGTGTGTGTGTGTGTGTACCTGTGCATTTGTGTGTATGTGTGTGTGTGTGTGTGTGTGTGTGTGTGTACAAACTTACACACAACATACACACACCTGTTACCAAGTGTATGCACCCACAAACACATGTACGTATATACAATGCCAAGATTATCAGATAGTGAACAACACACTCACGTACATGTGGGTATACTATAGCAAAGAAGCTCTTCAAGAGTTCAAATTCTGTGTATCTTCTCCAAACCTCCCACTTCACTTTCGTCTTCCCCTCAGTGGGTTCCGGTGAGAATTTAGTCTCCCCAGTGTCACTTGTTGAATGAGGTCTGCAATGTATACAAATACGTACTTTATAGTGCTGGGATGATTGATTAAAGGATCAATCAATCGATTTTAGTGGGAAGGTTTATTGCACAATAAGCCTGTGCAAGGCCTAAGGTTG
Organism: Chondrilla cf. caribensis; assembly: GCA_964020155.1. NCBI lineage: Eukaryota > Metazoa > Porifera > Demospongiae > Chondrillida > Chondrillidae > Chondrilla > Chondrilla cf. caribensis. The sequence goes on along the minus strand of OZ026558.1, from coordinate 3,860,504 downwards.
ACAAATTGTATCACTGGATTTACGCCGAACCAGCTGAAAATAGACCAAAGTCTCTATCAGCTGGGAGACCGAAGTCCAATTTTGACTCAAAATCGGACTTCGGTCTCCCAGCTGATAGAGACTTTGGTCTATTTTCAACTGGTTCGGTGTAAATCCAGTGATATAATTTTGTCAATCGATTTTATTTTGAATCTTATAATCCTTGATAGTGCATGGGAGCAAATCGATTAATCACAGGAAGTAATTAAGTGGGTACAACAGGAAGCCATCCCCATCTTATTACCTATACTCTTCACTGTGTGGGCGACACACACACTAAAACACACCCACCCCATGTTCAATGCACACTGAGTCATCCAATGTTAATTGTACACACTCACCCAATGATCAATGTACACACCCACCCAATGATCAATGTACATACCCACCCAATGATCAAAGTACACACCCACCCAATGATCAATGTACATACCCACCCAATGATCAATGTACACACCCACCCAATGATCAATGTACATACCCACCCAATGATCAATGTACACACCCACCCAACGATCAAAGTACACACTCATCCAATGTTCAATGTACACACTATGTATATAGTCCAGTTCCCAAATCCATTTTAATGACGCAATCGCCTCTAACAAAGATTGGGTCTGGGACCTCAGACTACAATGCATGCATGTGTGGTCCACGACAACATGCAGTGTACAAGCATATAATTTCGTGCAACGAATATCTTACACTGTGACGACTTTGAAGGCATAGTACTCCTCTTTAGGGAACGTGCTAGTAGTTCGTCTCTCGTAGGATTGGATGCACACCGTCTGGATTAGAACATCGTCCTCACTTGCGAGGTACTCCGGACACTTGGGTTCTTCGACCGCTGCTTCGTCAGTTTTCGGATCCAGAGTGGAATCAGTGTCATCGATTCCTATGCTTAACGTGGCTGGTTTCGTTTCGTGCTTTCCGTCATTCTCTTCATGAGTTGACTCTTCCGCTTGTTCATTGGTTGGTGGATCATCCGGCTTAGATTCAGCATTCACCTTATTTCCTTCATTGGGAGTGACATCAGGTGGCACTTCATCCTCGACCAGCAGTTCTGGATCTGATAAAGGTTGTTCCTGTTCTTCTTCCGCCATTTTGCTCGTCCGAGATAGTCACGTGATAAAAGGAAAGTCACATGCAAGTTCAAACATACGTAATCTGGATCAGCAAGAAAATGGCGGACAGATACAGCTACAGTTTGACTACTTTCAGGTAATTTCACATGCTAATGAGCATTCAATGGATGTTTTATCATGCGAGTGCTGTCTTTTCAGCCCGTCTGGTAAGTTAGTTCAAATCGAATATGCTCTTTCTGCCGTGGCAGCTGGTTCGCCCTCAGTTGGAATAAAAGGTATGTGCTCATCACGGGTAATCGATGTCAGTGGTTGCTGTGTGTGCTGTGTGTCCTTTGTGCGGAAGTTGTGTGTGTGCGTATGAGTGCGGTAATACTCACTAGTGTTCAATGCATGACATTGCACGCTACCACAG
>OZ026558.1:3846468-3853968 GCA_964020155.1 Chondrilla cf. caribensis | reverse complement strand
ACATGTAGTGAGCCAAATCTGGTCAGAAGAACATCTGATAACAAGAAGTGATTTTGCAGGTTCCTTATTGTTCGTCCTGATAGGTTTCTATTATGATATATACAACAGAACTAACCTTACAGGTATTGTGTGTACTGTTCCCTTATTGCAATGTGGTTAGTTGATGTGTGTACTGTTCCCTTATCGCAATGTGGTCAGTTGATGTGTGTACTGTTCTCTTACTGCAGTGTGGTTAGTTGATGTGTGTACTGTTCCCTTGTCGCAATGTGGTCAGTTATTGTGTGTACTGTTCCCTTATCGCAATGTGGTCAGTTGATGTGTGTACTGTTCTCTTACTGCAGTGTGGTTAGTTGATGTGTGTACTGTTCCCTTGTCGCAATGTGGTCAGTTATTGTGTGTACTGTTCCCTTATTACAATGTGGTCAGTTGATGTGTGTACTGTTCCCTTATTGCAATGTGGTCAGTTATTGTGTGTACTGTTCCCTTGTCGCAATGTGGTCAGTTATTGTGTGTACTGTTCCCTTATCGCAATGTGGTCAGTTGATGTGTGTACTGTTCCCTTATCGCAATGTGGTCAGTTATTGTGTGTACTGTTCCCTTGTCGCAATGTGGTCAGTTATTGTGTGTACTGTTCCCTTATTGCAATATGGTCAGTTGATGTGTGTACTGTTCCCTTATTGCAATGTGGTCAGTTATTGTGTGTACTGTTCTCTCATTGCAATGTGGTCAGTTATTGTGTGTACTGTACCCTTATTGCAATATGGTCAGTTGATGTGTGTACTGTTCCCTTGTCGCAATGTGGTCAGTTGATGTGTGTACTGTTCCCTTATTGCAATGTGGTCAGTTGATGTGTGTACTGTTGTTGGGAGAACTCGTTTGGATTCAGGAGCGTTTAAAATGCAGTCTGGTGAAGAGAGTTCTTCATCTGGATGTTTTAACCCTGTGGGTCGTCTTCAGCAGTCGGGGTGCCTTGGGAGTTACCCTCCTTAAATAGGGTTTGGGCTTCCCGCCAAGACACTTCCGGTCTCATGACTTCCGCTCCTTGGACGAACATAGGGGGTCCACGATCGATCCAAAAGTAGACCAGCATCAAGGTTCATTTGTACAGTTCCCTTGTTGCAATGTGGTCAGTTGATACGTAATGTGTACAGTTCCCTTGTTGCCATGCAGTCAGTTGACGTGTTTACAATACTTTTATTGCGAATTTCTTTCACTTATTCGGTCTTCTCACAACCCCCTTGTTGCCAGATGGGTGCGGTCCCTCTGTACATCAAATATACGTAGTCAAAACTGGTTTCCACACCCTTTCAATCCCACAAGTACAAAGGCATGTTGTACATTTTTAAGTTAATTGAGTGTACAATTTTGCTTTGTAATTTAATTACAGTGTAGTGTCGAATTAATTGTCGTTAATCAGCCCAACATTGACATGATTGTGATCCTTGATGTGATCAATTATTAAGCTTTTAAGAATTAGTGATGGTAGGGGTTGCTATGACGATTACCAGCTGCAGGTCAAACACATAGTAATCCGGTCAATCAACTGTGGAACACCCTGTATGGGAATTTCAATTTACAGTGAATTCTTGTTGATATCCCACCTCTTTATCTGCCGAACCTTGTTATCTACCACAATTTCCCAGTACTAATATATAATGTACAAGTACCAATGAATATCCAGTTAATCCACCAAACTCACTAATCCGCCATATTTTGTGAAAAAGGATTGCGGCAGATTGATGAGTATTTACTGTATCCAGAAAATCCACCAATCTTGTGGTTGTTTACTTGTTAATCCACTGTACTTTTCTGAAAACTGAACGTGGTGAATTAATGAGAATTCCCTGTAGGCACGGTTGAACTTTGATAATCCAACACACTTTGAATGACCAGTAAAATGTTGGATTAAAAAGGTCATCAGATTATGGATGTCTTCATATTATATAGTGGAACCTCTCTATTTGGGACACTTTGTGACATGATTTTGTTTTTATTACTGTACGTATAATTATAATATGTATCCTGGTTGAAGATAACATCAAAGGAACTGACCTATGTACTTTTCCCATGTACTAGCTCAGAACAGGTCAAGTTGATGTACTTTTTGACGAAACATGATTAATTTTGATACACTTCTAGTTGCCAGGATGCATAATAGATAATTCCTTCCTTGGGTTGGTACATGGGAAATGTGCTCACTGCAGAAGACTAATTGACCTCGGGCTGTGGGCTGCGCCCTCGGTCAATCAGTCTTCTGCAGTGAGTACATTTCCCATGTAACCAACCCAAGGAGGGATTTATCTACTACATGTATGTATGTAGATGCAATAATTTCCCTGGTGAAATATTCATGTATTTTATGATTAGTGCACTTATCAAATCATTACTCAACACTGTTCATATTTTTGGCCAAATTTTCTATGACTTCAGTGTAATTTGAGCCAAACATCCTCTCTTCTGCCTCCTGTTCTCAGTGACCTGACAGCTGCTACTGCCTTTGGTGTTTTCATCACCTGGGTGATTTGTTTTCGTCCACTTGTATATTTGTGCCAATCACCTTCCAAAACGGATGTACGTACATATTCCTATCCCAATAGAAACCCTACCTGCCTTGTTAACGCATCTCCAAACACTGTTGTAACACTTTGATTCCCTCCCAAGTACTCTTCTATTTTTGTGTATTCCCTCTTCCAACTGTCATACTTCGATTCCTTTACTAATGTTCTTTCCCATCAATGCATCTCCATCAACTGTTTCCTACGTTGTGTATCGTATACGCTTTAACTTTCACTGGGGTTAAATTTTTGTGTTCCAGGTTCCACTGTTGTCCAATAATGGTCACTTTTAGGACAGGTGGTCTTTGTATAGAGATGGTCTTATTACAGGTTTCACTGTACTCTCGATCACGTTATGATGCGATGTGTAAAGTTTCCAAGATACGTATGTACTGTATGAGATTCTTAGGCTGCTTGTGTGCGTGAATGGGTTGGTGTGTTAAGGTACTTCTGCCACCCTAACTTCTCAAACCAGTCATCCATATGTATGTTTGGAACGTCTTTCAATGATCATTTGTAATATCAAATTTCTTGTTGATACCGTATTTTCCCTGGTTTATTATGTATCAGAATTAATGCAATTATCAGATAATTGCCCACACTAATATGGACTCTATCCACTGTTCATGTATTTCCCATTTTCTAGGATTTCAGTGTAATTTGAGCCAAACATTCGTACTTCCGTCTCATCTCTCTCCTCGTATGTTTGCCTCCTGTTCTCAGTGATCCGACAGCTGCTACTGCCTTTGGTGTTTTCATCACCTGGGTGATGTGTTTTCTTCCACTTGCATATTAGTGCCAATCTCCTTCTAAAACGGATGTACGTACATATGAAGTTGAAACTAAGTTTGTTCGAAGCACGAGTTCAGATTTTTACAAAATGTTGTACTTACACTTTGAAATGGAAACATAATACAGTGAATTCTCGTTAATCCGCCGGAATTCGTTTTCAAAGAATATGGTGGATTAGCGATTTTGGCGGATTAACTGGACATTCATTGGTACTTGTACATTATATCGGTACTGGGAAATTGTGGTGGATTGAAAGGTTTGGCGGATAAAGTGGCGGTGAATTAACGAGAATTCACTGTATAGAAACATGGTGTACATATACGATATGGCGGAAAATATCGGTCCTATGATAGTAAGCGATAATTGTGTTCTAATGATAATTGCGATATCAAATTTTATGTAGGTTAGGTAATCTTATTTAAACTGGGAAGGTCTTTAACCCATCGGGCTACTATACTAGGCACCCAGGAGTAGATAAAATAGCAAGTACAAAAATCAAACAGACATGCAAACAAGAGTAACAAGAAGCAAAATAAGCAAAATTATTAACAATAATAATTTTAAATAATAATTACCAGTTATTGATCACAAGCATAAATAAAATAAAATGAAATTGTACAATTGACAATTCAAAGTAAAGATAATACAGCATTAGGTGGAATAATAGAGTAAAAGTGGTTTAGAAATCGAGTTAAAAGTAAATATTGAGTCAGCCTTACGAGCCTCTGTGGGGAGAGAGGACCAGATGGTGGAGCCACAGAAAGAAAAAGCCTTTTTTCCAAAGTTGGTTTAGTTAGGTGGCGGTAATCGTATATTGCCTTTAGAGGCATGACGGGTAAAGTGGTTATGTAGGTCTGTCACTGGTGCATACATACGTATATTGATGCAATAATGTTTCCTGGTCAAATGCGTATCATGATTAATACACACATAATGCAATTATGGAACCACCTAGTGGTGGACCGATATCGCAAATATCACAAATGTTGTGAATAGTGTGATTTTCAAATTGTAGACAAAGCAAGGCACAAATGTAACCTTTCATTTTTTGGAGGTTTTGCAACACTGGGCGGTTACCTCTCTTGTGAACGATTCATGCTACGCTGTACCACACAACTCGGAATTCTTATGCACTAAACAGTACGAAGGGCATCACCATCTACAAGAGGGATGTATGTACTAAAGAAGCAATTAGTACCGTATGGCGGGAAAAATTCACTGAAGAAAATTTGGTGATTTTGGTCTCAAACAAGCATTTTGTGGTATTAATTCCGCACTTTGTGGTTTGATATTTTCTGCTTGAGAGGATTTCGCGAATAAACCTTCGTGAATTGGGCCAAAATGTGAAAAATGTGAAATTTCAACCTCGCGGAATTCTTCCCTCTATGCAGTAGTCCTTCATGCCATCCATCCAAAGCACACTGGGTACCATGTGTGTCCCAACATATTGTATCACCATCCTATTATCAAATTTTATACCTACTTATGCGACAAATTGTCTGTTGAATTTTACAATTATTTGCAAAACTGGATTAATTGTCCGACATTACAAGTTCCAACTGTGTATTGATATCCTGTTTTTAACCCCGGTCATCTGTTAACTCCTTATGTATACATCACCTCCTGTGTGTAGTGTATTGTGGTCTAATCGCATATTTGCACCACAGCGTGTCTAACCTCCAATATGGATGTGGGTGCATACGATTTAGTGAACCCATCTTCCTCTGCATACTTCAACTGTCCAACTCATCTTCCATATCAACATGCCTATGCCTGATGCGTGGGTGTACGTACATCTGCTATGAAGCCATGATGCTCTACTAATGATTCCAATAATTCGCCAAACTTGTTAATCTACCACATTTTTCCTTTATGAATTGTGGCAGATTGATGAGAACTTGCTGTATCCTACTTCCATGACCTGTCGTATGTTAACTCCTCACACGTATGCTACCTATGTGTAGTGAGCTGTGGGCTACTCACATATTTGCACCAAGCCATGTCTAGCCTTCAATATGGATGTGGGGACATTCAGTCCCACGATGACAGCATATTTCTCTACCTGCGTACTTCAACTGTCTAACTGTTCATCTCTCGATTACTCATGTAACCATCATCCATATTAATTTACCATCTCCACCAATAGTGGTACCTACCTATTTCTTAGCTACAGGCAATGCAATTACGTATGTGTAGCTGTAACACACTCAAACCTACAAATACGTACATAACTACGGCGTACCTATAGGTTAAACTGTGTTTCATTTGGTTCAGAAGAGGCCAATCCTTTGACTATCAGAGATCCCTTGGCAGCTTCTGAACACTACCCGGTGCTACGGGAGAGGAGTGGTATTCTCCGAAGGGCATTCTAGCACTGCAGTGTAAATGTGGATACAGTTTGTTGTAAAGGGTAGTTTCTCAGGCTATCTACATACATATGTATCTCTTCTACAATTGTCATCCTCCATATCAACACATCTCCATTGATTGCCGTAACACTGCCAATCCTTAGACCAATCATCCTCCATATCAACACATTCCAACAACAGTTGTATACCAATTGCAGACTCTATCCGACAATTTACACATGTTTCTCTTCTCCAATTATGAAATCGTCAATCTTCCAGTTTTCTCCCACTGTCATCTGCAAACACAGGATGGGGGTTGTCCTGGGATTTCCCCTTCTCTACTAGACTGCCTTCCTCCATCCTCACTTCCACCCATGTGTGAGCATCCTGCTGCCAACAACCTGTTGATCGCTATTACCTTATATGTATGAGGAACATCGTTGTCTCCTGATTTGACCTTCACTGTACAAAATATGTTCCTCTCTAAAACGGATGTGTGTACTCATGCCTATTTGCAAAGAAGCCTTATTCCTCTAATACAACTGCGTCCAATCTTCTTCCATATTAATACATCTCCTCCAGCTGTTTGAGCAATATTGGTGTTCTCCACGAATTGCAATCAGTGTTAATTCATTTCACCCACTGTTGTATTGAATTTTGGTCTATTCCCAATCAGCTGTACTCCTTGCAAATCTGCACTGTAGCCGGGATGTACATGTACGTGTGTATGTACGTATGTTGCTCCCCTACTATCTTCCAATGGTCAGTCTTTTCTCCAATTTCCATCCACTCTTATACGATATGTGTCATCCGACAATTGTCCTTCACCAACTGTCATCCACCAACTGCCGGTCAACTGTTCACTCCTCCCCCATCATCCAACGACAGCCAGTCAACTGTTCACTCCTCCCCCATCATCCAACGACAGCCGGTCAACTGTTCACTCCTCCCCCATCATCCACCGACAGCCGGTCAACTGTTCACTCCTCCCCCATCATCCACCGACAGCCGGTCAACTGTTCACTCCTCCCCCATCATCCACCGACTGCCGGTCAACTGTTCACTCCTCCCCCATCATCCAACGACAGCCAGTCAACTGTTCACTCCTCCCCCATCATCCAACGACAGCCGGTCAACTGTTCACTCCTCCCCCATCATCCAACGACAGCCAGTCAACTGTTCACTCCTCCCCCATCATCCAACGACAGCCGGTCAACTGTTCACTCCTCCCCCGTCATCCAACGACAGTCGGTCAACTGTTCACTCCTCCCACATCATCCACCGACTGCCGGTCAACTGTTCACTCCTCCCCCATCATCCACCGACAGCCGGTCAACTGTTCACTCCTCCCCCATCATCCACCGACTGCCGGTCAACTGTTCACTCCTCCCCCATCATCCAACGACAGCCGGTCAACTGTTCACTCCTCCCCCATCATCCACCGACAGCCGGTCAACTGTTCACTCCTCCCCCATCATCCAACAACAGTCGGTCAACTGTTCACTGCTCCCCCATCATCCACCGACATCATTTGTCTTCTTCACTAGCTAAGTCTGGTTTGGCCCAGGTTTCAGATACAGCCTGCCTATTCATCTGTGCACGTGTGTGTGAAACTATTGTACTCGTTAAAGAATTGATCTAACGTCACACCAGGATTCCCATATTTTAGTGTGTCTATGTACATATCTACAGTAGTTAATCTGCCAAACTTGTTAATCCACCATATTTGAAAATGAATTGCGGTGGATTAACCATTATTCACTGTATTATTATCAAAGTGCTTTGTAGGGTACAAATCCCCATAT
>OZ026558.1:3821468-3838968 GCA_964020155.1 Chondrilla cf. caribensis | reverse complement strand
ATACATATACCTCTAGGAGTACCTTTTTATACACCACATTACCACCTCTTGGTTACTAACATCTGAGCTACACCTCTCCACCATACTCCACTGTTTCATATCTTAATTATTCGTATTCCCTTACTGTGGTATCACAGTATTCTGTAGTGGGTAGAACCCTGTCGTTATTTTCCTGTCCTGAAATACAAGGTGGAGTTATCATACCATATTTGGACGCATGCCGGAGGAAAAGGGGTCACACCACAAGGTGTAGCATCTAATCCTAAGAAATGCACCGTACGATGCATCATACGATCCTCTCGTTATGGCATGATTTCAAACCGAGACAATGCGACCTACCCTCATGTACTAGTGGAAGATTGCATCATTGTTTGCTCCAAACTTTACATGTGGACTGTTAGTTCTGGTTTGGATATGGGTTGACCTACTTACTGCCGGTACTGTGCTACGTAAATATGGGGTGAAGTACCTCGGTATTCCTGGTGCCAGTAAGTGATGCTGGTACCGGTTGATATATGGGTTGACGTACTCACTACTTGTACTGGTCTGAGTATGGATTGACGTACTCACTACTTATACCGGTCTGAGTATGGGTTGACGTACTCACTACTTGTACTGGTTCAAACATGGGTTACCATAAGTACTGCTGGTACTAGTCTGAATATGGTTTTGACATACTACTTGTACTGGTCTGAGTATGTTTGACATACTCACTGCTTGTAGTGGTCTGAATATGGGTTGAAGTACTCACTACTTGTACTGGTCTGAGTATGGGTTGATGTGAATACTGTTGTACTGGTCTGAGTATGGGTTGATGTGAATACTGTTGTACTGGTCCAAGTATGGTTGATTTAGAATATTGCCCAACACTATTTAGGACATCGCCCAACACTATTTAGGATATCGCCAAACATTATTTAGGATATCGCCGGACACTATTTAGGATATCGCCCAACACTATTTAGGATACCGCCGGACACTATTTAGGATATCGTGCGACACTATTTAGGATATTGCTCAACACTATTTCTGTGCGTGAAGTACACGATGTACTGAAGTGCACCTTGTTCTGCACTGCATTTCTGCAGGTACAACGATGACCTGGAGCTGGAGGACGCCATCCACACGGCTATACTGGCATTGAAGGTGAGTACCCCTAGCCAGGGGGTGGAGATGCATGTATGTATGTATGCTTATGTACGTACATATGTAAGTACTGGGGTCCCTAGGGTGAATTTGTGTAGGGATTCTTCTGGACAGAGGGGAACTTATATACTGTGACCAGAGAGGAAATGTATTCTACGTGGATTTTATGCAATAATTGTACTGTATGATTAAGTGTGACCACTATGGTATTAAGACCACATCCTAACCTCTCTCCCTGTGTGTGTGTGTGTGTGTGTGTGTGTGTGTGTGTGTGTGTGTGTGTGTGTGTGTGTGTGTGTTTCACTATGTGTGTGTGTGTTTCACTCTGTGTGTGTGTGTATGTGTGTGTGTGTGTGTGTGTGTGTGTGTGTGTGTGTGTGTGTGTGTGTGTTTCACTGTGTGTGTGTGTGTGTGTGTGTGTGTGTGTGTGTGTGTGTGTGTTTCACTGTGTGTGTGTGTGTGTGTGTGTGTGTGTGTGTGTGTGTGTGTGTGTGTGTGTGCTTGTGTGTATGCATGTGTGTGTACAATGGTTCAACCATGATGGCTAATTCGATTAGGTGTATGGACTGTCTGCGGGCTATACTTTCAAACAGCCAATGTAATTTCTGCTATTTGAGCCTATCAGTGGAATGTGCACCACCTTGTTGATCTTCCTGTATTGGAATACCATCAACCATTCTGCATGTGTACGGTCACATGACCGTCATGTGACTCTGTTAAGCCCATGTAATTCAGAACTACATGCAGCATTTTTGTGTATTGTGAGATGGAGATATGCGAAGTGTGTGTTGCATCATAATGTTATCTGGTGAGGTGATATGCTAAATAAGTGTTAGATCATAATCCCTGGACCTGTGGATATTACAGGATAATCTAATGACATCATATTGCTGGGTTCTACTGTGGCATGTGGTAGGTTGATATCAGTTCATAATCATAGTTGCACTATTTGTTCCAATTTGATAATGTCAATTTGGGTAACGGGGAAGTGATTAAATAAGAATAACATTTTAGCATTGTTATAATATTTTTCTTTGTTGTTGTGTGTTTGTTGGTGTTTACTTGTTTACCACTTAGTTATTTTACCTCTCTCCATGTGTGTGTTTGTGTGTGTGTGTGTGTGTGTGTGTGTGTGTGTGTGTGTGTGTGTGTGTATGTGTGTGTGTGTGTGTGTGTGTGTGTGTGTGTGTGTGTGTGTGTGAATGTACACATGTTGGAGTGCATGCATGTGTGTGTGTGTGTCTGTGTATGATAGAAGTGTGTGTTATCAGTTCACCAGCAAACAATACACTGAAAAGCTGTGTTTGAGTGGGTGTCAGGCTGGAATGCGTGGTATGTCTGCAGCTGCATACAGCCCACTCAACTCTGTTCACTACCTCAATATGCCTCTTTAGTACCTCTATGTGGTGGGTGGACGCATGCAGGTGCATTGTTTGTTGGCAATTGATTTGAAGGTACTCTGCAACTATAATTAGAGGAAGTGGTGGATGTGGGGGCGGGCTATGAATATGTTTATCACCTTGTCCTTACAGTAGCTCCTATGTACACACTCCTGGTTAGCACACACTCCTGATTATCACACACTCCCGGTTAGTACACACTCTTGGTTAGCACACACTCTTGGTTAGTACACACTCCTGGTTAGTACACACTCCTTGTTAGCACAATTTTGGTTAGTACATACTCCTGGTTAGCACACACTCCTGGTTAGTACATGCTCCTGGTTAGTACACACTCCTGGTTAGTACACACTCCTGGTTAATACACACTCTTGGTTAGCACAATTCTGATTAGTATTTACTGTACTCCAGGTTAGCACACACTCCTGGTTAGTACACACTCCTGGTTAGCACACACTCCTGATTAGCACAAGTCTGATTAGTACACACTCCTGGTTAGTGCACACTCCTGGTTAGCACAAGTCTGATTAGTACACACTCCTGGTTGGCGCATACTCCTCGCTAGCACATATTTCATAGTCTTCACATCCTCAAATATTACATTACCAATTATCTTGCATCTGCTGTAATGGTACGACACCCTGACACATAATGTAGGAAACAATGACAGCCACTATCTCCAATACAACTATGTAAGTATGTACACACAGATTGTGCATGCGTCTGTTACCCAGCTGTTCTGAGATGAGTACAGCTAGAGGTGTACACATGCCATGTGGTCACGATCCCAGTCTTGAACTTCCGATGTCATTGCACTCTTGTGTACGGTAGCCTCCATGCGGTGGATGGGTGGGGAACACTGTCGCGTCTGGAGAACAAATTTGCGGTATTTTTTATCAACTCTCGCACATTTGCATATAGACCTTACGTCGCAGCGCTGACGTCCAAGAGTCATGATTTTAGTATTTGTTCCCTGACGTCACCATATTTACCTAACACTGTAACACTCTCGTGATTAGCAGTTCATCGTGACTTCATCAGATTTTTACTCTTGGTTACAGTTACCATTAGGTATTTTTTCCATACTGTCTGCATTATGCATAACTGTTCTGTGGTTGATGCCATAGAACATTGGAAGGTCAACTGCAGTGTGTATAGGATGACTTTGCTGCACTACGGTGGTGTGTGCGTGCACGGCGAAATATTTGAATATTATCTCGTTGCGGTAAGCGTACTGCCACGTTAGCATCCCGTTGCCGTGTGTGTGTGTGAGTGTGTGTGTGTGTGTGTGTGTGTGTGAGTGTGAGTGTGTGTGTGTGTGTGTGTGTGTGTGAGTGTGAGTGTGTGTGTGTGTGTGTGTGTGTGTGTGTGTGTGTGTGTGTGTGTGTGTGTGTGTGTGTGTGTGTGCATGTATGTGTGTGTGTGTGTGTGTGTGTGTGTGTGTGTGTGTGTGTGTGTGTGTGTGTGTGTGTGCGTGTATGTGTGTGTGTGTGTGTGTGAGTGTGTGTGTGTGTGAGTGTGAGTGTGTGTGTGTGTGTGTGTGTGTGTGTATGTGTGTGTGTGTGTCTGTCCGTCTGTCTGTCTGTCTATCTGAGTGAGTATGTATGTGTGCATTCGTGTTATAAATGATACTTGATGTAAATCCTTCAATGCAGTATGAAGCATCTTAGGCTGCTAGCGTCCAGTAATAAATCGAACAATTTATGCAGTAGGTATTGGTCTGTTTCGAATGCATCGTACTTTTAGAGCCCCTTGCCATACACAATGTGTAGTCGTCATGTGGACAAACATTGTGGTTGGCTTGTGTGTGGCTCATAGATTGAGTGCATTTCGTACGTAGATGGGAGTTTTAACACAATATTGAATCATTGTGCAAACTAAGGTTGTGGTCGATTACTGAGTGTTTCCAAGGCTGAGTGTTTTAAGACGGGGAGTTTCAAACGCAATAAAAAAATTGTTGTGCATGCGGACTAAGGTTGTGGTTGGCTCTGCGGTTGATTTGCTGTTAGATTCCCACAGGGTGAATCCTATGAACACAGTGGTTCTGGTTTCAGCCCACTCGTGTCTCCACTTCCGACTTCTGTGCTGTAATTGGGGAAGCTTCGAGGATTTCATCTTTTAAATTTTACTTCTGATTGGCATGTGTGGTGTGTGGGTGGTGTGTGGGGGTGGCTAGGTGTGTGGGGGTGGGGGTGTGAGTGTATTTCTCTCTCTGTCTGTCTATGTGTGTGTGGGTGTGTTGGTGTCTCTCTGTGTGTGTGCATTGGCATGGGTTGAAGTGTGTGTATCTGTGCAAAAGTCTAACTTCCATTATCTTTACCTCGGTCACAATAAAATGTGCACCATACTGGTCCCACCTGTGTATAGCACCTTATTGGTCACACCTGTGTATTGCACCTTACTGGTCCCACCTGGGTATAGCACCTTACTGGTCCCACCTGTGTATAGCACCTTACTGGTCACACCTGTGTATAGCACCTTACTGGTCCCACCTGTGTATAGCACCTTACTGGTCCCACCTGTGTATAGCACCTTACTGGTCACACCTGTGTATAGCACCATACTGGTCCCACCTGTGTATAGCACCTTACTGGTCCCACCTGTGTATAGCACCTTACTGGTCCCACCTGTGTATAGCACCTTACTGGTCACACCTGTGTATAGCACCTTACTGGTCCCACCTGTGTATAGCACCTTACTGGTCCCACCTGTGTATAGCACTTTACTGGTCCCACCTGTGTATAGCACCATGCTGGTCCCACCTGTGTATAGCATCTTACTGGTCCCACCTGTGTATAGCACTTTACTGGTCCCACCTGTGTATAGCATCTTACTGGTCCCACCTGTGTATAGCACCATACTGGTCCCACCTGTGTATAGCACCTTACTGGTCTCACCTGTATATAGCACCTTACTGATTTCACCTGCGTATAGCACCTTACTGGTCCCACCTGTGTATAGCACCTTACTAGTCCCACCTGTGTATAGCTCAATGCTGGTCCTACCTGCGTATAGCACAATGCTGGTCCTACCTGTGTATGACATCATATCGGCTGGTTATTTCTTGGAATGAGGTCCTCCCAATTGCAATAAATTGAATAATCGTCTTATCTCTTACACGAACCACCGAATATGACAGGCCTCATTCCGACGTGACAAACGTCATGTTTGGGAATGCGTATGGCATTACCCAAGAGCTTGTGGCCGCACACTGTCTGGTGGTTTCACAATGCTTCGGGCCTCCTGACCGAAGTGTAACATTCCGCACATGACAACATGGTATGTGTAACTCGGCCTAGGAGAATACCATTTTGTAAAATTTGCATTTTTTGGCCTTTTTGTGTGCTCCACATTGTCATAGCGACCCACATAGATGCCCTGGTGATGTGCATGTTATTGATGCCATGGTAACTAGGTTGTTGACACTAAAACAACAGTAAATGATGCCATGGTAATTGTGTTGTGATGCCTTTTTCTAAACTCTGTCATTATTGAGTTACAGTATTGGTAATTGATACTTTATCAATGATCCCTAGTCTTTGCATTGTTTATGTAATGGTAAACATTACCTCCTTGGGTGTTGGTTGCTATGCGGTAACTAAACATAGACTAGCAATGCATGAGGACAGCTGTCATGGCAACCCCAGGGGTTATACATCAAAGGTGGTTGGGAGGAGAAAACAGACTTTTTGGCTGGTAATGTGGAGTTGACCTTCATGTTGGAGTGTGTACCTTGATAAGTGTTGCAATGACATCATCACAAATGTCTTGAGACCTTCACCACATCCTTGTGGGTCAAAGGCTTCCACATTGGCATGCCTTGACAGCCCGCCCATAACATGTGTGTAGTGTTCTTATGCACATAACCTTGTGTGCAGGTGTTTTGCTCAACTCGAGAAATATGCAGTGCATACAGTGGAAGTGTGATAAGTCATCTCTAGTACCTACGAATGTACATACTGTTGTATCAGCTGAAAACACAACCACACACCTGTGCACTGGTACCACCACCACACACAAACACACATACAATCTCCCCTCAACAAGCACACATGTGCACGCACACGCACACACACACGTGCATACACAACACACACACACACACGTGCACGCACGCATGCACGCACACACACACACACACAGACACACACACACACACACACACACACACACACACACTCACACACACGATATGGAAGTTATTTTCTAATTATGTGTCTTGGTGTTTGTTCGGGAAGTGAAAGATGGTTCAGATTCTCAAGTAGTTCCCCCACTGGACTGACGTGTCCCAATTTCCTCTGTCGGAGAATGACTCATTGTCTGCTTCAGATGAAGTGTGTGTCCACTCAACCTTGAAAGGTGAAGCTCTTGGTGATGGTTCCAATTACAATTGAAACCGCAAAGTGCAAATCTGAGGGATATCACCTGTATTCTCATGCTGTACAGTCAGACCTCTTTACAACATCACCCTTGGTAGTGTATACAGTCAGACCTCTTTACAACATCGCCCTTGGTAGTGTATACAGTCAGACCTCTTTACAACATCGCCCTTGGTAGTGTATACAGTCAGACCTCTTTACAACATCGCCCTTGGTAGTGTATACAGTCAGACCTCTTTACAACATCGCCCTTGGTAGTGTATACAGTCAGACCTCTTTACAACATCGCCCTTGGTAGTGTATACAGTCAGACCTCTTTGCAACATCACTCTTGGTAGTGCTCCCATACACTAGTATACAATCAGACCTCTTTACAACATCACCCTTGGTAGTGCTCCCATACACTAGTATACAATCAGACCTCTTTACAACATCACCCTTGGTAGTGTTCCCATACACTAGTATACAATCAGACCTCTTTACAACATCACCCTTGGTAGTGTTCCCATACACTAGTATACAATCAGACCTCTCCACAACCTCACCCTTGGTTCCTCACTGCAGCTCCCATTATGACCAGTGTGCTGTTGTAACAAATACAATTACTGTGTAGGTGAATACATCTGTTTCCACAAGAAATGTTGGTATAAAGAGACTGTCATTATAAAGAGTGCTGTTGTAAAGAGGTTTGACTGCATTACAGGATTTAGTTGTACATACCATGGGTGCATTTCCATACAAACGATTCGTGTTGGAAGTTAGTGGAAATTTGTGTCGATTAAAATCGGGTGTTAAAGGATTTTTGGTAAGTGTTACTCATTCCACTGATGAAGCCTTATGTATGCCTTATTTTGCATATTTTTCAATTTGGAGCACCTTGTAGGGTCCGCAGCAGCATGACACTGCACACGTATGTAGACCTCAATTCGATTAGCTCACATTTTTAGCGGCCTGTGGTTCTGAGAATGGCATGCGCCTACAGCAACTGCCCAATTTGCACAAGTGGGTACATTTACAGTATGACCACTGTCCAGCATACGTATGTCATGGAAGTATTGTGTGTCAGGTTGGGTCACGTTAGGTTAGGTTGGATCAGGTTGGGCTAGGTTGGGCTAGGTTGGGCTAGGTTGGGTCAGGTTGGGTCAGGTTAGGTTGGATCAGGTTAGGTTGGGTCACGTTAGGTTAGGTTAGGTTGGATCAGGTTGGATTAGGTTAGGCAATCTTCATCATCATTGTGTATTCAGTCCAACCTGTCCACTGCATATCCTACATATTTTTGGGCAGTGAACACACAAGTACCATAAGTTCCTAAAAGTGGTAACTTGATAAATTTTTTAGATATTTTGAAAACTGAATATTTTGCAGTGTATCTATGTGGTGTATGCAATGTTACTACTGTGCGTACTTACACGCTACAGTGTATCTGATGCTACTACAGTACATACATACGTACATACGTACATATGTATGTACACACTACAATACACGCTACAGTGTATCTAGGTGATGTTACTACTGTACATACATACATACATATGTATGTATACACTACAGTATATGTATGTGATGTTACTACAGTGTGTACTGTACACGCTGTGGTGTTCGTGAACTTTGTACGGTGTTTCCTCCTAAGACCTGTCACACGGGTGTACATTCCTCGACTGGGTGTGTGGGTCTCTTCATGCTAAATACGAGCTCACTCCATCTAATTATCATGAATTGGTCAACTATGGACAGTGGTCGTGACCCATTCGTGCACCAATCGTGCAAGTGCCAACGTTCCATTCGGCTTGTGTACGCACACTATTTTTGGGCAGTAAACTCACAAGTGCCCATGAGTTCCTGTCATAAGCCGCCAAGCTTCCTGTGATGAGCATACGTAGGTACAATGGCTGTTTCGTCAGCCTGCAACCAGGGTAGGTGCATTTCTAACAAATCATCTTGTTCTTATTCTTGAGTGCCGATTGTCAATTTTTGAGCGTATCACAATCTCCCTAGTTTCCATATGGTACATAGTAACACAAATACTTATGTACGTACATTGGAAATGGTACAGACCTCGTGGTGACAAAGAGATTAGTTTGGTTATCAGTCACCACAGCCCCCTTAGTGTCCTGATGACACATAGTAACACGAATATCTGTGCATGTATGTACGCTCCTTGAGAGTACAGGACACAATAGCCACTTCAGAACCCTCAGAACTGCCACTATCTCTGCATAGTAAATACATATGGTCTTTCAGAGGATTTCGAAGGGAAATTGTAGGTAGAGGTAGGTAGGTACATTGATTACCTGTATCACCAATGATTCCTATCAGAGTGGCTCCCAGAGTGGGAATATTTGACATGAAGAAGAGTGCTGATAAAACTACAATTCTGAGCACTCCTGGAAGTCGAAAGGTTTCGTAATTGCGAAGAAGCATTGAATGCGCAACTCCCTAGTGAAGTCCTTTGACTTTGTACCAAGAAACTGGTATGTGTGTGTCCACTGAACATAGTGTACCATTTCAACAAGGGGTGGGAATTACCCCTGTTTTGTTGAAAAATTGCTCCGAAGTGAACAAAATGAAAATATTGTAGAAACACGAACTATGAAAGACCTGTGAATTGTTTTTTTTGTTATCAGATGTTCTTTTTGTTGTGATTTGCTTCTTGCGTGTACAGTGTATGTAACACTACAGCAACTGAGCACAAATTGGTTTGTGTTAAACAGTGTCTTGACATGCTTCTGCTGTAGTTCTTCCAAACTACGGTGCAACCTTCCTATAATCTTGAAGCTCAGGTTGTCCCCTGTGCCTTCCTCCATGTGATGTTTCCCACCAAATAATCTTGAAGCTCAGGTTGTCCCCTGTGCCTTCCTCCATGTGATGTTCCCACCAAAATTAATGACCTTTGTTAGAGTTGCATGTTAAGAAGGCCAATTCTTTCATCTCTGAGGGAAAGGTCAGAGGTTACTCTTAAGTACCTGTTTACGCAGATAATCATTCATGTGTGGTCGACTCAGATGGAATTCTTTGTTGCTCAGGTTTCGATTAGTGCAATAACTGTGTCTATTTCATCAAGCAAATGAGAGGAATTGTTGTCGTGCCGGTGTGACTTCAGTTCCGCTAAACAGTAAAAAATTGAATTGCTATCACCCGATGGCATTCCTATGTCAGGCCCTGTCTAAGTTGTTGTGTGGGGAGTGTGATATCATCTTTGATTCACGTGGTTTAGAAGATCTGACAACACCTCTGTTGCTGTGTGAGTGTCCTACCACATACGTATCTCACCATATCATTGTGGAAGTTACTGTACTCTTGCACACTGAGTGCAGTAACCATGAAAATGTTCAGTATGTTATGGTTCGTTTGAATGTAGTGAGTATGTACAGTAGTAGTTATAACTATGGCAACAAATTCAAAATGTACGTCATGGTAACTGTTACCATGGTGATTTGCAATAACAGTATACCATAATAATATATTGAATAGAGGGTTTCCTGTTAACATATAATATATGTCAGTATATTAATGTTTTTATGTACATCAATTTATGTGTGTGTAAACCTTGGTGGTGAGACTTATGACGCGATGTGTACATTAAATCTGTACGGTGAACACTGCCTGTACAGTAAATCTGTACGGCAAACACGTTATGTACAGTAAATGTATTCAGGAATAACGGTATGTACAATAAAATGTCATGATATTTTCCCATATATTTTATCCACCAATCTTTTTATTCACTTGAATTTCCCTAGGTAGTTTATTATTTACTCGTATGATGAGGAACCTGTCCATAAAGACCACCTCTACACAAAAACCACCTGTCCTAAGTGACCACTATTGAACTATCCCATACATAATCTCAACTACACTGATACACCTCTGTATGAAGAACACCTGTCTACAGAGACCATCTTTTTCTTAATCCCCTGAGTGGTCTTTATAGACAGGTCCAACTATACAGTACATATCTACAGTACGAAACGAAATCTTTGAATAGCACAATTTTCACACACCCTCAGCGTCAATTAATGCGATTATTAAATAATTGCATTAATTGACGCACTAATTAAGTACGTGTGTTAATACATCAATAAGCATATTGTGTATGTTTGTGCATATTTTCACAGTAAATACTTATGTATGTATTTGTTTGTACATAATATGTTTTTGTACAAATGTTCATGATTCTGCAGTAAATACATGTGTGTATTTGTTTGTACATATTTATTTGTACATATTTGTTTGTACATATTTGTTTGTACATATTATATTTATGTATTGACCTTTCATACATAATTATCATGTATACTCATGCATATTCTCACGATAATCATGTTTGTGTACGTATATTCGTTTGTACCTATACTCTCTTATCACCTTCGCATACACACACAAGTACCTATTGTGCGACAGCATGCCTACCTTCGTGGTATGCACACAAAGTTGTATACTTTGTATTCACTTTAAGTATTTATTGGACCAATCGCACAGTCACCAGACAAGACTCTCATGATCCGTGCATAGGTACCTGCTAATGTTCACTCTTTGAGTTTTTGTGGATTCTGTGTGTGTATGTCTGTGTTTTTTCAGACACGCACACGTCCATACCAGATTAGGAACCATGAATGACCCTTGGACCTGAGTTTAGCAACACCTGAATACAGGCGTGCACGGCCATACACATGGAGAGTACTTCATTTGTTCCTCTTGCCAGGAGCATGTCTTTCATTTCCTGGAATTCGGAGGTGATTGTTGCCCACTGTACAGTAATTGATACAAATATAGTTGTCATGGATACAGTTGCTTGGTTTCAGGAAGTGCCCCCCCAGCTATATGCTTCCATCTCCTGTGGGTATTCAGCTCAGTTGGAGTTGTGGAATTCACTTGTTGTACACACCCCTCCATATTTGTCTATCAGTCCTGACTCACATCTTTGTTGGTTACGTTGAGGATGTGTACATACCTACACACAGGTTGGGCAACTTGTATACATGCATTGTTTTAGTCCACCCACCACTTTCAGCCCCCCCATATTGGCATATCACTGGAAGCTCATTTCTGGTGACTGCACTGAAGAATTCCAGCTCAATAGCTACAGTGTACGCACGTTGTTGAATTCCACCCACCTCTTTCAACTTCCCATATCGGCATATCACAGGAAAGTCACTTCTAGTGGGTGGTATAATGACTGCCAGGTCACCAGCTATTGAGTTTACACACATCGTTCAATTACACCTGACACATCCGAACCTCCTTATTCGCATATCACTGGAAGCTCATTTCTGGTGACTGCAGTGAAGAATGCCAGCTCAATAGCTACAGTTTACACACGTTGTTGAATTCCACCCACCTCTTTCAACTTCCCATATCGGCATATCACAGGAAAGTCACTTCTAGTGGGTGGTATAATGACTGCCAGGTCACCAGCTATTGAGTTTACACACATTGTTCAATTGCACCCGACACATCGGAACCTCCTTATTCGCATATCACTGGAAGCTCATTTCTTGTTAGTGATGTTTAGGATATGGATTTTGCCAGTTGTGTTTACATATGCATTGTCATCCGCCCACCACTTTCAGACCTCCATATCGGCTTATCGCTGGAAGCTCATTTCTGGTGGGTGAGGAGAAGGATGTCCTTTTTATTAGCTACAGCTTGTACACATTTTTCAATGACACCCACCACTTTTAGACTTCCGGGTATGTATGTATTATCACCTTATCAACTCATTTCTGGTGGTTGTTTGGGAGGATGTCGTATTTATTAGCTACAGTGTGTACACATTTTCAACAGCACCCACCACATTTAGACTTCTGAGTATGTATATCAGTTTATCACTGGAAACTCATTTCTGGCGAGTATTGGGAGGATGTCATGTGTAGGTCTTTCAATGTTGTTCTTTGCACGGACCATTCTGAATCCTCTCCATATAGCAGCGTTCCTGAAGCTCACGTCTGGTTGGTACGACACTAAACGTCGGTTAATTAATTATCAATTGTGTACAGTGTACATTTTCGCGTACCTCGTAATTTCATGCCACTCCCCCTCACCCTCCCATGCACGCATGCCATGGGAAGAATTTACGCTGCATTTCTGGTCATAATATGTGAACAGTATCTAGTAGATCAGTACGACTGAGTACAATAGTCTAAAAACCATCCCTTATCGGCTTTCCTTGTGCCCTTTCATTCGTCCCACATGTGTACCAGTCCAAGGTTTTTCTCCTTGTCAGAGGTCATGACTTTCATCTCAAAGGTCACCCCTCCCACCTGTGAGTCTTCTTAAAGGTCCTCACGAGTGGTGACCACAGGGGAAAATACTCCCTTGCGCACATGTATGGCAAATGTACAGTTGAACCTGTATATAAAGACCACCCAAGGACCAGGCCAAGGTGGTCTCTGAAGACAGGTAGTCTTTTACACACACACACACACACACACACACACACATGCACACACACACACACGCACACACACACACACACACACACACACACACACACACACACACACACACACACAACACACACAAAAACGCACTGTGACTCACAAACACACTTACACAAACACACACCCAAACACACCCACACAAACACACACATGCATATTACACATGCAGTCACACATTTACACTTGGCAATTAAAACTTAATAAAATAATTTGTTCAGTTAATAATGTCCAATAAAGTTACGCTTATCCAATTTTACTGTTTACCATTGCCATCAGCAAATTAGGAGAGGTTTAATTGATATTCTGGCTTCCCCTGTTTATGAGACAGTAGATATAGGGAACAGCTGTGGTAGACAGTGACTAGCACCCCTATATAAAGGATATGTAACAACGTAGTTTCCTCATACTACTGATACATCTGTACTAAAACTCCCACTTAAAAGACACCAGACAACATATCCCATACAACCGATATACTGTACACCTATACTAACACCTCCACATAAAGGACACTGCACAACATGTACAGCACAGGTTGAGGAGGTCAAGGTGCATGTACACATGTCAGCAAATTTACACACTGGTTCAGCTTGTTGTACTCCTGCCCCTTTGCTGTGTGGGGGAGGGGGGCGGGGTTATGACAAGTGAGCCACATTAAACCTAACATGGACCCAATGGGGTACAGTGCATGCTAGGTGTTGACCCCTGTGGTGTAGGTGCTGGTATGTGTAGGTGGGTGTACATCTGTGTACATAGGTGGGTGTACATCTGTGTACATACGTGGGTGTACATCTGTGTGTGTAGGTGAGTGTACATCTGTGTACATAGGTGGGTGTACATCTGTGTATGTAGGTGAGTGTACATATGTGTGCATAGGTGGGTATACATCTGTGTGCGTACGTAGGTGGGTGTACATCTGTGTATGTAGGTGAGTGTACATATGTGTGCATAGGTGGGTATACATCTGTGTGTGTACGTAGGTGGGTGTACATCTGTGTACGTATGTGTGTACATTTATGTGTACATAGGTGTGTGTGTGTGTATTTTGTGTGCGTAAGTGGGTGTACATCTGTGTACGCAGGTGGGTGTACATCTGCATATGTAGGTGGGTGTGTTTTTGTGTACGTAAGTGGGTGTACATCTGTGTGCATAGATGGGTGTGTGTTAGTATATAACATTGCCATACTTGAGGTTGGTGTTGGGACCAGCAGAATGTTGCGTGTGTTAAAAAGTGGCTTTATTCAGCTGGTTCCACCGTCACCTACACATACTGGTGTCCATTGTAACATGACTGCA
Organism: Chondrilla cf. caribensis; assembly: GCA_964020155.1. Taxonomy (NCBI): domain Eukaryota; kingdom Metazoa; phylum Porifera; class Demospongiae; order Chondrillida; family Chondrillidae; genus Chondrilla; species Chondrilla cf. caribensis. The sequence continues at coordinate 3,824,304 of OZ026558.1, read as the reverse complement.
GTTGCATCTCCATTCTTGTGTTGCTATGTACTGTCCATAGTTTTAAAGATAATTGTGGTCTCTATGGAAATCACCATGGTAACAGACGTACCACTCCTGCTGTTTATCAGATTAAAATTTTTCGATAAGATTATTTCCATGGCAACATCACGTAAATTGCTTTTTTCGTGGAAGCCTGACCTTCTAACCTATTACTGATAGAGTTTCTATGCTTCCATAAACTTCCTGTCAACCTTTGCGCAACTATTCTTACTGAGTATATATGCATATATGTACTGTGTGTCCGCACGTGTACATATGTACTGTACAGATCTTTACAGTGTGCACATGTGCATATCAGTACAAATCTGTACTATAAATCACCACACATTTATATACAGTACAGATTTTCAGTGTGCACACATGTGTACTTACAGTACAGACCTGTACTGTAAGTACACATGTGTGCAGTAAGGACCTGTGATATGTGCTGACATATGTACAGTACAGATCTGTACTATGTAAAGACATATGTACGTACGTACAATACAGACCACTAACATGTGTAGTCTACAATATAAATCTGTACATTGTATTGACACACACTTGTAGGTGTCGTTCAGTGACACCAAGTCATCTGTTACTCGCGGTTTGATAGCAACAATTGACTCACAGCAGTAGTATGTACAGTACCAATGTGCTGAGCTATGTGAAACACCGATTAGTACCACGTGCTAACATAATACATTCACTGCACACCTGTACTAAATGCACATTACACACTCAGTGGGTGTATTTATCAAGGCTGCCTCAAGTTCAACAACTATAGTGGACCCACACTGGAATCTACGAATGTGATAACATGTATACAGTAGAGATGACAATTCACTGTTGTGTTATTTGTCAAGACTGCCACAACTACACTGGAATCTACGAATGTGCTAACATGTATACAGTAGAGATGATAATTCACTGTTGTGTTATTTGTCAAGACTGCCACAACTACAATGGAATCTACGAATGTGCTAACATGTATACAGTAGAGATGACAATTCACTGTTATGCCATGTGCACATAAGCATTCCCCACTCAGTGGGTGTTATTTTGTACAAACAGCTCAGCTGTTACTTGAGTTCAATATCTATAGCTGACCCACACTAGAATCTACGAATGCGCTAACAACAAAGACTACAATTTGCAGTTGTGCCATGTGGGTATTACCCACTCAGTGGGTGTCGTCTAGTACAAACAGCTCAGCTGTTACTCAAGTTTAATAGGTACAGTTGACCCTTGGATCATCATCGAGTGACCTAGTTCCACCTGCACTTTGACTCCCTAATGGATAACAGGGGGTACAATATATGCAATGTTGCACTTAGATGTGTACACAGCAAAGGCGAGGAGTGTGTTGTTGGCTTACCCACAAGTCTGGGGACGTTAGGCGTGGGTTGGGGCACCCGTACGTCTCTGGCCTTTATTGATTTTCTCTTTGGTAAGCAGGTTTCGTGTGTGGGCTGTTTACATAGCTAATAGAATTGGCAATACCGCTGGGACTTCGACTGCCCCCTCAATTTTCACCTTTGCGGAGTGGTGGGTTCCCTCGTGATTTATGTAAGGTTTCCTGATCTTCTCTGTTGTTATCCATAGTAAGATGAATTGTAGTTTGTGTGTTCCTGTGTGTGTGTGTGTGTGTGTGTGTGTGTGTGTGTGTGTGTGTGTGTGTGTGTGTGTGTGTTCTGTGTGTGTGTGTGTGTGTGTGTGTGTGTGTGTGTGTGTGTGTGTGTGTGTGTGTGTGTGTTCTGTGTGTGTGTGTGTGTGTGTGTGTGTGTGTGTGTGTGTGTGTGTGTGTGTGTGTGTGTTTGTTTATATGTTTGTGTGTAAACAGTGTTTGTGTGTGTGTGTGTGTGTGTGTGTGTGTGTGTGTGTGTGTGTGTGTGTGGCATGCCTATCTATTAACCCATACCTCCTGCTACTTATTGATTTTACTCACTTCTGGTATATTTCCCTTTCGGTGAATATATAATGTACTTACCCCCCCCCCCCCCCCACCGCAAATATGAAGCTTACAAGTATATACATAGGTATGTGCATACACACAGATACATACACCAGTCATATAATCCGTATAGTAACTGTACACATGCTTTGACGAAAAAATCATTTCTGAACAGGAAATGCCTAAGTGAACGGCATTTATTGTGTGAGTAGCCTTCATTGTATGCAACCAATGCTTATGGCTTGAAGTCATTTGATGCCTCAGACCCCATAGACAAATATTATCCAACACATGGTTTTGAGCCCACTCCTGCCTTTACATGGCTTCCCCTGCCCTGTTGTTCAACCATAAACATCAACTAGGTGATTTCCATGGCAACCAAAAGTCAACAACAAGCATTAATCTTGTAAACACGGTGTCATTAGAGCAGATATCAGATTTGTGTGGTGGCAGCCAATAGGTCCACAAGCAGGTGTTAATATAGGTGGATTCTGAGGATACAGGGTCTGTGTGAATACTTTGATGAGAGAGGAATATGGTGTTACACCTGTGTGTTTGTGTTCTGTTCAGTTGTGTGGCGATGTGTGGTGAATAGATACTGCTACAGTGAGCTTGCTAAGTGTGTACTAACCAGGAGTGTGTACTAAACAGGAATGTGTACTAACCAGGAGTGTGTACTAACTAGGAGTGTATACTAACCAGGAGTGTGTACTAACCAGGAGTGTGTACTAACCAGGAGTGTGTACTAACCAGGGGCGTGTGCTAACCAGGAGTGTGTGCTAACCAGGAGTGTGTACTAACCGGGAGTGTGTACTAATCGGGAGTGTGTACTAACCGGGAGTGTGTACTAACCGGGAGTGT
>OZ026558.1:3806468-3808968 GCA_964020155.1 Chondrilla cf. caribensis | reverse complement strand
ACACACACACACACACACACACACACACACACACACGTACACACACACACACACACGTACACACACACACACACACACACACACATACACACACACACACACACACACACACACACACACACACACATACACACACACACACACACACACACACACACACACACACACACACACACACACACACACACACACACATACACACACAAACACAGAGAGAGAGAAACCTTCTCTCCTCAAAGAAGATTTACAACATGAAAGAACATACACATAGCATGCTTATTGAACCATAACCAATGCCACTTGTGCATCTTCTAATTTGTCCTCAGGCCCTAGTAGTTAACCACATGTTGTACCCTGTGATATTCGAGCCTGTTCTCATGTCAAAGGCACTGTTGTTCGTCATGTATACTTGTAGTTAAGACAACAACAACTCGTCTTGTAGCATTAAAAAACATGCTGTTTTGATAGGTGTCTGTGTATGTACGTACGTACGTATCCACATGTGGACTAGGTACTTTGTGTTGGCATACATAAGATGTGTGTATTTCACAACGTCTGGCTAATATTCAAACTGTACTGCAGGAAACCTCACAAGTGCCATATCTTTATTGTTATATGTATCACACCTTATGAAACACAATACTGTATTTGTATGCACTGTATGTATTGTGTGTGTAGTACATGCGTCATGTATTTGTTTGGCTGCACTGGTAAGACAGAAAAGCACCTTTGCAATAAGAAAATTCATTCAAAGAGTGTGTTTAAGCATGTGGTCTTTATACCCAGGTGGTCCAATCTAGGATGGGTGGTCTTTATACTCAGGTGGTCCAATCTAGGATGGGTGGTCTTTATACTCAGGTGGTCCAATCTAGTAGGATGGGTGGTCTTTATACTCAGGTGGTCCAATCTAGGATGGGTGGTCTTTATACTCAGGTGGTCCAATCTAGGATGGGTGGTCCAACCTAGTAGGATGGGTGGTCTTTATACTCAGGTGGTCCAATCTAGGATGGGTGGTCCAACCTAGTAGGATGGGTGGTCTTTATACTCAGGTGGTCCAATCTAGGATGGGTGGTCTTTATACTCAGGTGGTCCAATCTAGGATGGGTGGTCTTTATACTCAGGTGGTCCAATCTAGTAGGATGGGTGGTCTTTATACTCAGGTGGTCCAATCTAGGATGGGTAGTCTTTATACTCAGGTGGTCCAATCTAGGATGGGTGGTCTTTATACTCAGGTGGTCCAATCTAGTAGGATGGGTGGTCTTTGTACTCAGGTGGTCCAATCTAGGATGGGTGGTCTTTGTACTCGGGTGATCCAATCTAGGATGGGTGGTCTTTATACTCAGGTGGTCCAATCTAGGATGGGTGGTCTTTATACAGAGGTGGACCAATCTAGTAGGATGGGTGGTCTTTATACTCAGGTGGTCCAACCTAGGATGGGTGGTCTTTATACAGAGGTGGTCCAATCTAGTAGGATGGGTGGTCTTTATACAGAGGTGGTCCAATCTAGTAGGATGGGTGGTCTTTATACAGAGGTGGTCCAACATAGGATGGGTGGTCTATAAGTATGTGTCAGTGTGTGTCTTTCATGTGTGGACACATTGTATCAAATGGTGCCATGCCCCCTCTGAATTTCTTTAGGAGAGTTTTGATGGCCAAATGACCGAGGACAACATTGAAATAGGAATCAGCAAAATGGGAAAATTCACCAAATTATCTCCATCAGAAATCAAGGACTATCTAGCAGCTGTTTTGTAAGTACATTAAACATCATAGTAGGTTCCCTAATTATTGCAACTTTAATTCATATTCAATACATGTACATGCATGTGCATGCATATGCATGCACACTGTATGCATGCTATTACGTCTATTATGTATGCAACTTTACGATGAAGTATTGAATTAATATCATTGTTACGTACACATATCATTGCATATGAATAAATTACGTAGATCAATCGACTATTGATAATTAATTAATTAAATAAACATTGATGATATGTATCATATTATGTGAATACATAGAGTATCCTACATGTGGCTGGATCGGTCTATTGTACATCTTACATACATAATCTTAATTAAATTATAATTTTTAAAATTAAATTTATAATGATTATCGTCATTCAATGATATTATACATGTAGCTTGATATTAGATGTGTGAGACACATATGTAAAGTATTGAAACTATAACATTGTATTTCTAAGTACAATAAGTACATACGTATATATACCACAACATAGTAGGGGGGAGGAAGGACCATTATTAACAATATTTTGTTGTTACAACAAGAAGATATAAATAATACAATAAGGTGTTGTTTCAAAATTAAATGTATGTGTGTGTGTGATCTCGGACACAGGCAACATGATACAACACACAACAATGTGATGTGTGGGCGTATGCTACACTGGCAAGATATGAAAGGTATATATTATACAGGTGGTACAAAAATTTATTATTATACAGTTCTAACGATAAAATATCACAATGATGT
>OZ026558.1:3793968-3801468 GCA_964020155.1 Chondrilla cf. caribensis | reverse complement strand
TTGCGCTTATGTCCGAGTTAGCCCCTGCATGTTTAGTCACTGATATCCTCGAGAGATTTCAATGATGCAGAACAATGCATGCATTCTTACCAGATGTTACCACAATGTCCATATAATAGTTACGGTTATTATGTAAACAAATTAGTGTTAGATCTAGAAGTGACGAAATTTATTATTGATATTAATTTTTTGCTCTTTGTAGGAAAAGGAGGCATGCAGTTGTGGCAGTTTCTGTACACACTGTTGGAGGACAACTACAGCGAGCTGATCCAGTACACCACAGGTGACTCCAAACTTGAGTTTCGTCTACTTGAGCCTGATGCAGTGGCCATTTGGTGGGGACATCAGAAAAACAGACCAAACATGAACTACGACAAACTGAGTAGGTCACTTCGCTACTACTACGACAAGAAGATAATCCAGAAGGTGAACGGAGAGCGCTATGTTTACCGCTTTTGCTGCAATCCGGAGTACTTGTACCAGGCTCTGGGAAATTCTGAGTCTCGTCCGAAACTGAAGGAGATGCCTGAAGCTGCTAAACGTGCAATGGAGCAGAACCAGGCTCTTCTTAGTAGCAACATCCATCTACCTTGTGAGGGAACCATGTTGAGAGCTCTTTCTGCTGAAAGACTTCCAGTTGCTGTCAACACCACTCTGGAAGTCAATGCTCTTCAAATTCACATGCATTCCTTGCACGAAGACTACTCGTATCCGCCTGTTAGCTACAGCAATGATATTTACTCGCAAAGTGGTCCTATAAACACATCTCCACTGGAGTATCCCCCAGTCAGCATTCCACCGGTAACTGCGTCCGAATGGGGATTTCCCACTCCTCACCCAGTATCGGAACCCTGGTGTATGGAGAGCCCCACATACAGCCAGTACAACCCCATCCCATATGGCTACGATCAGTCAACACACTTCTCGAGACCTATCCAAACAGTCAACCCGCCTACCACATCTTGTTCGTATTCCCAAGCCCCAGTGCCCTACTACCGCGACTACCCACAGACATGCACAGGATATTGCTACGGTCCAATGTGATGCAGTCCAGCAGGAATTCACAGAGTGATTTTCTCTAGATAACACGTACTGACTGTGTAAATCTCCCCTTTTATTGTTTTCTAATTCTTTGTTTAATAGTACATACTTGTTAGTAAACTTACAAACAATATATTTTTGTGTTGAACTGTGTGTTTTTATAGTCTGTGGTGTTCTACAAGGCACCTTATAAGCTCAAATTTGAACAAGTACTGTTAATTTACTGTACAATTATTTGCAATTGCTTTTTTGATATTTGTATTGAAACAATGTGTAATATATTATTATTATTATTATTGTTATTATTATAAGTGATCATGAAATGTTTGTAAGAATTAATGTTTAATAATATTTAATGAATATTATGTTATACGCAATAATGCTTGCATGTATGTAATTACCGCATATAAAATTTTGTACTAGCTATGGTACAATTATTATGCACATGTACGTATACAATATAGTACAATATTGCATGTGCATACAAAAAGGCATGACATGACAATACGTATATATGCAATAGGACACCATGAAACAATTGAAGTAAACACATGAAAGCAAAATGAAATTATGCATCATCATTATCATAATAGATTAATGATCCATATGTACATGATGTTGCATGTTCTCTATTGTGTACGTACAATATATGATGTAAGTGTCAGAAGTCCCGATTTGTTCCTGGTGAACTTTGTCGGATAAGCCAGGGGTTGGAGTTGAATCGGGTACATTCTCCACGATGGGGTGAAGGCGAATCACAGAGTGTTGGATAAATGAGATGTTGGATGAACCAGGTGTTGGATAAATGAGGTGTTGGATGAACCAGGTGTTGGATAAATGAGATGTTGGATGAACCAGGTGTTGGATGAACCAGGTGTTGGATGGACCAGGTGTTGGATGGACCAGGTGTTGGATGAACCAGGTGTTGGATGGACCAGGTGTGGCTATATAATTGTAATTGTTATTATAACACGATTGAACTACTTTATAAAGAACACAACCGACTGGCCGTTTGTCCACTGTAGAGAGGCTGTCCACACTTCAGAGGTGACACATGTATTAGCACTATAGGTAGCCCATTTTGGTCCCTCGGAGAGTGTCCTTTGTAGGGGGGGGTAGTTTTTATTGGGTCCATTATTTAGTGTTTCCTTTAATAGAAGGTCCACTGAATACTTCGAATACGTTTTAAGTAGCAAGCAAATATTATTTTAGTATACATATTATATATTATTATTATTGCTGCACATATTGCAATATTATTATTGTTATTATTATTATTATTATTAGTAGTAGTAGTAGTAGTAGTAGCATTAGTATTAGCATCGACATATTATGTTGAAGCCATTGAAGTGCATACCACCTGCATTGTAAAATAGTACATACCAGCTGCAGTAGCTATGAATGTATGGGGATTCAGTGAATGTGGGAATCAGACAATGTATTGGAAGTACGTGTTGGACCGGTACACCCTATACGGGTATGCGACACTGTAGCCATACTGGTGTGTGTGTGATGTACGTATGTAACAACCACAGTACACCGTGCAAGGTACCCCCAGGACACAGCTGCAGGTCTATCCTATGCTGACCACAGGGCGGATTGAAGCTTAGATGCTTCCTTATAGCTTCATGAGTGGACATGCGGCAGCTGCAATCCCTCATGAGTACCTTACGCAAGCCAACGAGAATACCTCCACCAAGACAGCTAAGGTGCTATAGTAGTACTATAATATTATTGTATGATTTTACATGTGTGAATGTGTGTGTGTGTGTGTTTGTGTGTGTGTGTGTGTGTGTGTGTGTGTGCGAGTATGTGCATGTGTGTGTGTATGTTGTGTGTGTGTGTGTGCGAGCGCACATGTGCATGTGTGTGTTTGTGAGTATTTCTGCACATACGTGTGTGTGCAAACGCGCGCACGAGTGTGTGTCCATGTTTGTATAATATATGTGCATGTGCATGCGTGCATGTGTGCATTTCTGTGTTCGCCTCTAGATCTCTCTCTCTCTCTCTTTCTGTGCGTGTGTGTACATGTGTGCATGTGTGTGTGTATGTCTGTCTACATGTATTATATTTATATTATATCCTACAGAGGTGTCTCCAATTAGACTTAACTAAAATCAGAACAGTATATAGAAGTCTTGTCTTCAATCAGTGTTAAGCTATACTATGTATGGTAGTGTATATAATATTACATAATATTACATACATAAGCTGCAAAATGTACACTTTGTTTACGTGCGTGTTCTCGTGATTATCAAATGAAGAAGAAAGGCTCCTTGTGTATACTGCACGAAAATAATGCTGACGCGTATACCTACACAACAGAACATCAAAGCAGAATTGAGAATAAAAACACTTTGTGTACATGTGTGTGCGTCTCCTCGTGATCATCAAATGCAGAAGAGAGGCTCCTTGTGTATTGCGGGAAACTAATATATGCTGACGTGCATACCTTCACAACAGAACATCAAAGCATCTATTAAATCTCTTCACTGTGAAATCATTAACTGTAATCAAAATCAATTTGATTAGAGGCAATATATGTTAATACAAAATATGTATAGGAAAATCAATTACATGGACTCTTTGATTGTCATGATGAATGATAATGATTTAATGAAGCCATACATAAGACAATGGAAGCATAATATTATGTACATATATACCACTTAAAGATTAAATGATGAGAGAGAGAGAATGTGCTCAGAACGTGATAAAAGGAATCCCACAGTTAATCTCGCAATCATTCCAAATTGGTACACAGTATCATGATTTCGTGGGATCTGACTTCAATTATTTTTCAACAGTTAACTAAAGGTGACCTTTTCCTCCAATTTTCCACCTTTTCCTGTACATGGACTGCACTCACAACAACCACATGTACTTCATCTTTCAACAGCCATGTGGACTTTATTCTCAAACAGCCGAGTAAACTTCATCTTCAATCACCCAAGTGGACTCTATTCTCAAACACCTTCTTGACTTAGTCTCCCAACAGCCATGCAGACTTCATATCCTCACACACCTACAGGTATAAATAGTTATCAGTTCAAACATCATGGCTGTTATATCATGACCTTGTGCTCAGTAAAGGGGTAGTCATGTGATTCCTAAAAGATGTCAAACAGACTCTGGGTGGGCAGAGAAGCCATTTTGATAGACACCTTTGCTTGTAACTATATATAGTAACAATGGCCACATGACAATCATTAGAATGTAAACATGACATCATCTGCACCTAGAACTGTGCTACAAGGAGAGAGCCATAGGGTGAATGTGATGTGAGGAGGATGAGATGTGAGAGGAGGATATGGTGCAACTTCAGGTATGAGTGAGATAATCTAAACTCATTGGAATAATATGTTTGCATAAACGTACAAGTTAGTAGTGAGAAATATGTGTAGTACATTGGGTTCCACAGGTGGGTGTCACATAGGGGTACAGGATGCGGAAGGTTGACATCACGTATGCTGTATGATGTTGAGACGCATGTCACCGGAGAATTAAGTAATCCTAAGTAAACATGATAGTGTAAAAATAGAAGAACTAAGTTGTGGGTTAGTTCAATGAAACACTCTAGCCCCAGAGGTTTTATTACACCAAACGTTTGGCAGCTGACTGGTACCTTACTGATGAAGGCAGCAGTCAGCTGCCGAAATGTTTGGTGTAATAAAATCTCTATGGCCGGAGAATTGCATTGAACTTATCCATAAGATGTCACCTAGCCAAACAACCCAGCCCCTTTTCAACATAGAAGGAGTAAGCTTGTAGAAGCAGGAGTATAAGATGTGGTGAGATTTGCAGGAAGTTGTCAGTATGCATGTATATTTATAGCTGCAGGAAGTTGTCCAGTATGTATGTTGAGAAGTGCAGGAAGTTATCAGTATGTACGTATGTACATTTATAGCTACAGGAAATTGTCCAGTATGTAAGTTGAGAGTTGCAGGAAGTTATCAGTATGTACGTAAGTATGTACATTTATAGCTACAGGAAGTTGTCCAGTATGTACGTACATTGAGAAATGCATGCAGGAAGCTGTCCAGTATGTACGTATGTTCACAATCACAGGTGGGTGACCCTCAGGAGTCCAGGGTTTGGGAATGTTGAGGTCAATTATGCATATGATGATGAGATACGTACATAACACTGCATACATCATTCACGGTGCATGAAATAATCAGAATTTACCACAATAATACATGTGTACAAGGTGAGGAAGGTCATGTGTGTATGATGTGAGGGGCTCATATAGATGTGCAGACCAGTATACAGTCCAACATGTCTCCAGTAAGTATACCGAAGGGTACACAGAATATGTACTTCCCAGCTGGGACTAACCAGGAGTGTGTACTAACCAGGAGTGTGTACTAACCAGGAGTGTGTACTAACCAGGAGTATGTGCTAACCAGGAGTGTGTGCTAACCAGGAGTGTGTACTAACCAGGAGTGTGTGCTAACCAGGAGTGTGTGCTAACTAGGAGTGTGTGCTAACCAAGAGTGTGTGCTAACCAGGAGTGTGTACTAACCAGAAATGTGTACTAACTAGGAGTGTGTGCTAACCAAGAGTGTGTGCTAACCAGGAGTGTGTACTAACCAGGAGTGTGTACTAACCAGGATTGCATATTAACCAGGAGTGTGTACTAACCAGGAGTGTGTACTAACTAGGAGTGTGTGCTAACCAAGAGTGTGTGCTAACCAGGAGTGTGTACTAACCAGGAGTGTGTACTAACCAGGATTGCATATTAACCAGGAGTGTGTACTAACCAGGAGTGTGTACTAACCAGGATTGCATATTAACCAGGAGTGTGTACCAACCAGGAGTGTGTACTAACTAGGAGTGTGTGCTAACTAGGAGTGTGTACTAACTAGGAGTGTGTACTAACTAGGAGTGTGTGCTAACCAGGAGTGAGTGCTAACCAGGAGTGTGTACTAACCAGGAGTGTGTACTAACTAGGAGTGTGTACTAACTAGGAGTGTGTACTAACTAGGAGTGTGTGCTAACCAGGAGTGAGTGCTAACCAGGAGTGTGTACTAACCAGGAGTGTGTACTAACTAGGAGTGTGTACAAACCAGGAGTGTGTATTAACCAGGAGTGTGCACTACTCAGGAATGCGTACCAACCAGGAATATTTACTAATAAAGGTGTACACATATACTGTACAAAAGTATGCATCTTTTAGGCGCCAATTTATGCCTTAAATAAAATCTGTTTCAACAGACTTGAATTCCATGTACGTACAGTACGTAAGCATATGAATACCAATTCAAAATGGAGTGCGTGTGGATATTCAAAGAATAGTATGAGTATAGCAGCAACAACAAGGATTGATGTACACCAGTGGTAACAATACTACATATTTAGGATTCAGAACTCAAAACAGAAATACGTCTATAATGAATCTACAGACTGGTTCCATCTAGGAAGTAGGATCAGCCTTCATCAGAATAGGTGTACACAGATACAAAGATACACAATCAAACAAATATACAAGAAAAAACATGCACACACACGCGCGTGCACACACACACACACACACACACACACACACGGGTGCACACACACACACAAACCACACACACACGCACGCATGCACGCATGCCCGCACGCACACACACACAAATTGAAGTATTAACCAAGGCACACTGTAAAATCCCCTTTGCTTGAAGGGGATCATCCCATTTTAGGAAGTTAAGACCACACAAAACAACACTCAGAAAAATTGCAATGACCTAACATCTGATACGGCACATTAAGTGATTTACAGCAAACAGCTAGTAGAATCACAAAGGGATCCATCTATTTGAGTACACACTTGAGACTTTGAAAAATTCGAGTGCCATATCACTCGAGATAACAGCTGGAAGAAATGGCTCAAAGGTGTCATACCAGTTGGGAAAACACCCGTCATCTGCTAAAGTATACATACGTCGCATACCAGTGAATGTTGTATACATCTAGGTAGGTACGTATGTACGTATGTGTGCACACACACAGAGATAAACGTGAAGGAAAATGTTTGCAAGCTCTATTATATACACACACGTACATGTACACACACACACACACACACACACACACACACACACACACACACACACACACACAACACACGCACACACACACTCGATAGGTCAAATTACTTACATATGGTACACATGTGCACCAAAATTAAAAGTACAATTATAATAACTCAATTAGTAGTACCCAGCCTACACTACACAGTCACAATCAAAGCCATCTGAACAGCAGGCACACCAGCTCTGAGCATACACAAGTTATTCTCATTTTCAGAGCAAAAAACACGTACACGTAATGTATGTATGTAAGCCACACTCAGAGGTAACCAGGACAGCTGTCTGCTACAACATGATTCGATTATGGCAAAACAGCCTATCTCTACGCCCTTTCACTCAAGTGCGAGCATACCTGTGACAAAAACACTTGAAATGTTAAAAGCAT
>OZ026558.1:3776468-3788968 GCA_964020155.1 Chondrilla cf. caribensis | reverse complement strand
TATGGATTCCCACTCATCTAGGCAAAACATGTACACAATCCCATGTTGTACATGCCAACATACACATTTAATACTTGTTAATCCATCGTTATCTAGCAAATCTTCCCATGCAATTCTTGTTAATCCGCCTTTATCCACCATAAATACCCCACGTATACCAATATAATAAACAAACAGAAAAAATACCCAGTTAAACCACCAAACTCAATAATCCATCATAAGTTTGAAACAAATTGTGGTGGATTAACAAAATTTATTATATGTACATGTTTTGTTTGGGGGGGGGGGGGGGATGGCAGAGGAAATGAAAATAGTGTGAATATTCTATGCGACATACACACTTTCCTTTGCTATTGTACACGTTCATGCCAAGTAATTGTTATTAAAAGTTGCCAATTAATTGCCTAGCAACTCATTGTTCAGCCATGAAAACAACACAGTGTGAAAGTTAGTATACATTTATATTGTTTTATACAGAAACTCACGGCATAATAACTGAAGTACCTCGGGTAGGGCTGTAGCGAATACAGACACTTCGTATAATTGCTAACTTGGGCTTCGCCGTCATAAACAATCAGGCCAAAGTCCCAGTGTATCAGCTACAGCCCTATCAGAGGTATGTACGTACTTTCACTATATCATGCAGCATTTATACTGAGTGTTATAGCGACATACATTATTGTATTCATACATACATTACATTATTCATACATTCCTACATATACACATCACCTACATAAATAAATTTATATACAGATATGGGCATGTACAGTTAGGATTTTTATGCATCTCCTAATCCACTTGAATGCATAGTCCAACTTAAGCAGTGAGTACCTCGGAAATTCTGTACACATACCTCATATATAACGGAGGGACAGTGTGTGTTTGTGTGTGTGTGTGCGTGTGCATGTGTGTGTGTGTGTGTGTGTGTGTGTGTGTGTGTGTGTGTGTGTGTGTGTTTGCATGTGCATGTTCATGTGTGTGTGTGTGTGTGTGTGTGTGTGTGTGTGTGTGTGTGCTTGTGTGTTTGTGCATGTGTGTGTACATATGTGTATGTATGTATCTGTGTATGTGTGTGTAGATACTGTCCATATATTATTTTCAATACATTCATGGACGCAGTACGTAGGAGTATTAGTGCATGTCCTCATCAACACACACACAAACGCATTTGAATTTGATTAGCTTAACAAGTGCATGAGTCCATAAAACGTAGTTACTTCTACTTCAATGGTTATGTTGTGCAATAAGTCTGCATACAAGGATTCTAAATTCAATTATACATATCGACCATAATAAGGTTAATTGTACATCATAGCCTGAAACAGTAACTGCGCATCACCACCAAATCACACACAGATACGCACAAACACTCATATGCAAACATACACAAACACACACACACAACACACTAACACACACACACATGCACACATAGACACACACACACACACACACACACACACGCACACACACACACACACACATAGCACTGGGCGGTATCAAAAAAATATCAGTTTCGGTATATTGCCAACATCATACCGCGGTATTACGGTATACCGAGTCTTAAGGTTATAGTTGGGCATTGAAATAACTGAATCCTTGATTTAATAATAATGAAATAAATATATAAACAAAAAATCCACTACTTTGTCGTCCTAGTTAACTCGGAGCGCAAAGTACTTCCAAATATCAGACTTAGTATTCTTCTTATCGACGAGATGAAGTTCATTGCTCGGATCACCCGTATCGCCCGTTCGCTGATCAGAATTTAAACTTGCCGCCGCCGACGTCGCCATTTTGACAACATTCTCTCATTCCGTCCAACAACGTATTACTCCGCACACGCACACTTTTCGTGCTCGTAATCATGGCTGTCGCAGCGATAGTTTCGAAGGATTCAGAACACATCATTTCAGGGCGAAATTTGATATCTCAGGAATATATTACTTAAAATACCGGTCAAACCTTAGAGAATACCGTGATATCACGATATCTCGGTATAGAAAAAAGTCAGCCGGTATCAAAACCGTGCACGAATAATACCGCTGTATTACTATATATTCGGTATACCGCCCAGCGCTACACACACACACATGCACACATACACATACACACACACACACGCACACACACACACACACACACACACACACACACATACTTCAGACCACTAATACCCAGTGCATGTATACGTATGTACATACATATACCTAAGGTACGTAGGTACGTGTATGTACATACTGTACATACACCTGAGAGTGAATACAATGTACAGTAGAAATTCGTTAGGACAAGCTACAAGGGACCCACCAAATCACTTCTTGCTATCAGATAATCTTGTACTTTTATCAGGATTTGCTCACTAAGCACACTACTACAGCAAACCAAATAATCCTCAAATTTTAGTTTATGTGAAACAGGGTTTTCATCTCAATGAGTTTCTACTGAACACATACTACGTAGATAGGTATGTATGTACATGCATAGTCCACATCACACACATGTACACGGCTATTCGTGCAATTTCAGGAATGACCGACCCAATCATCCAACACATGTAACCTTCATACTCTGCTATGTGTGTGACAGCTTGCGTTATTACCTCAAAAGTTCAAAGCACAGGTCATGGGGACAATATACACACACCAAGAAATAACTATCATCATTGGGTTACGTGCTGATCAGGTTATCGTAGGTCAATCCATTATGTACGTGATTACGGATCATGAGGGCATATTTGTGTCAAGTAGCTGTGTTTATATGGTATTTGGCTATGAAGTGATAATGATAATGGGATCGCAAATCTAGGGAAATTCCCTTGTGAACTTGCATTGGATGCAGCTGGAGAAGACCTACAAGGTACCATTCAAGGATGAGACAATATGTCTCCAAGTCAGCATGAAGTAATCCACCATGAAGTCTCCTTTGGACTACTCCACATAACGTAATACTATTACCACATCATTATAATGTGAAGGTACTGGTTTTGACTCCATTTTGAAATTGAACTGGGAACAACTCACGTTGGATCATGGATATAATAATTTGAGAAAAATAAACCTTAAAGGCCTTTTCCTTGTTTATCCGCCAACAAACAGGCTACAAAGGCAAGTACTATACATACGATACAGGTTTAATTTAGAAAAATCCGACTACTCCGTTTTTATATCGCGAATTCCCTTCCACAGGACAAACTAGGAAGAATCCAATGCTTTGGGGTAATTAACGTCATTATACTAACGAAATAACATACACAAAGCAACATAAATTACAATATTTACATCAGCTCATCTTGTTTATTTCTCGTTACTTTGAACTTGAATAAGCGGCGGTCAAGCGCAGATCGGGAAATTCCCTTTGTAGGTATTGCGAAATACAGCCTGCACCTGTGGAAAATGGCGGCAGTTGACACCAGCTACCGCAGAACGCTATAACTTGGTTTCGGACATTTGAATTGATGTTTGTATTGGCTATGGCAGATCTACAGACGAGAAAAAGAGCCAATTACCCGGACTTGAAGGCGGGAAAATTCTCCACTAACTGGGAGATGCTGAAACAGGTAAGTTCCTAAATGCACTTGAACCATTGCGCCGTGAGTATCCGTTCCACCGCGTGGTCTCATTCAGTAATGCCTTTACAACCTCCGACAGTGTATTTTTGCCTCAATAAATATTCAACGTGTATTTTAAGTGGTTATGTAGTCTACATTGCACTATTATGTATGGTGTGATCTGTGTAGGTTAAGAGTTTGATGCTGCCAATTATAAGCTACGTATGTATATGTATTATGTGCACCCACACAGAAGCCCCATAATGTATTTACATGCCTACATACATACACATGTATACATACATACATGTACGTACACACAGTAAACACACACACACACACACACACACACACACACACACACACACACACACACACACACACACACACTAACACACATGTACATACAATATGCACATGTCACAATACTACTTATGTGTATTTACACCTTATGTTCTTTCAGACCATTGGTACTCCGAAGAAGGAGAGAAAAATGGACATGAAGAAACGTGGAAGTACCTTTCCCACATCAAAAGCAAAAAGAACCTCTCATCAAAAGTATGTATGTACATATATTATGGGCTTGTTTCTCCGAATACACAGATACTGTAGTCTTCCTGTTGTCTGAAGTGGTCCTCTACAAATAGTCTGTACTGATGTACAGGTGTGGTAGTAGTGATGTACAGGTGTGCTAGTAGTGATGTACAGGTGTGGTGGTACTGATGTACAAGTGTGGTGGTAGTACTGATGTACAGGTGTGGTAGTACTGATGTACAGGTGTGGTGGTACTGATGTACAGGTGTGGTGGTACTGATGTACAGGTGTGGTGGTAGTACTGATGTACAGTGTGGTAGTACTGATGTACATGTGTGGTAGTACTGATGTACAGGTGTGGTGGTAGTACTGATGTACAGTGTGGTAGTACTGATGTACAGGTGTAGTAGTACACTGATGTACAGGTGTGGTGGTGGTGGTACTGGTGTACAGGTGTGGTGGTAGTACTGATGTACAGGTGTGTGGTTGTGTTTTCAGCTGACACAACAGTACGTACATTCGTAGGTACTAGAGATGACTTATCACACTTCCACTGTATACACTGCATATTTCTTGAGTTGAGCAAAACACCTGCACACAAGGTTATGTGCATAAGAACACTACACACATGTTATGGGCGGGTTGTCAAGGCATGCCAATGTGGAAGCCTTTGATCCACAAGGATGTGGTGAAGGTTTCAAGACATTTGTGATGATGTCATTGCAACACTTATCAAGGTACACACTCCAACATGAAGGTCAACTCCACGTTACCAGCCAAAAAGTCTGTTTTCTCCTCCCAAACACCTTTGATGTATAACCCCTGGGGTTGCCATGACAGCTGTCCTCATGCATTGCCATGTTGCATGTGATGCTTGGTTACCGCATAGCAACCAGCAACCACAGAATTAAGGCTTAACAGCGCATATACACTGCATAGATTTGACACCACTGATAAAATTGTCCATTGCCAACAATTTAATAAGGCCAGAATTTAGAAAAATCATATCAACAATGCAGTTACCACGGTGTCATTGACAGTTTCATTCTGTTGACATTTGTTTCCATGGTACTGAGGTCAGTATCAACAACAGGTATTAACAACAGTTACCGTGGTGTTGAAACAGCGACCATGGTATCTGCTCTGGGGGTTCCTGACTTTCACGCACCGCGGTGCGTATTAGTAACCTTACTTATACGACTACTTACTAATACGCACCGCCATGGGTGAGGATTAGGGTTTAGGGTTAGGGTTAGGTTAAAGTTAGCTCTAACCATACATACGTATGTATGTGATTTTGGTATATGGCAAATCAGGAGATATTCTACATAATGGTTTACCGCTGAAGAGAGAGGGGGGCTGACATTCCTTGTAGATTCAGAATAAACATAATGGATCAACCCATGTATGTAAGTGTATGCCACATATGTATGTATCTATTAATACAAAACTTTTGGTAGGTGGGAGCGTGATGATACTCCTTACATTTTCCATTACCTACATCTGTGTCAGACCTACGAGACAAACCATCATATTCAATAACTACGGTTCAGAGCAGGGGGTTACTGACTTTCACGCACTGCGGTGCGTATTAGTAACCTTACTTATACGACTACTTACTAATACGCACCGCCATGGGTTAGAGCTAACTTTAACCTAACCCTAACCCTAAAACCTAACTAAAACCCTAACCCTAAACCTAAACCCTAATCCTCACCCATGGCGGTGCGTATTAGTAAGTAGTCGTATAAGTAAGGTTACTAATACGCACCGCGGTGCGTAAAAGTCAGTAACCCCCTGCTCTGAACCGTAGTTATTGAATATGATGGTTTGTCTCGTAGGTCTGACACAGATGTAGGTAATGGAAAATGTAAGGAGTATCATCACGCTCCCACCTACCGAAAGTTTTGTATTAATAGATACAATACATATGTGGCATACACGTACATACATAGGTTAATCCATTATGTTTATTCTGAATCTACAAGGAATATCAGCACCCCTCACTTCAGCGGTAAACCATTATGTAGAATATCTCCTGATTTGCCATATACCAAAATCACATACATACGTATGTATGGTATACTATTGAAGAATTTGGATGCAGTTACAGTTGTGGAATCTTACCTATTTCAACGGAGGAGGCCATTTTTAGTCAGAGGCTACCATGATGGGCACCCAGTGAAATTAATTGTGTGTACATACGTATGTATGTATGTGTGTATTTCTTTATGTAGAAGAGATATTTGGTTCGATGATGTTGACATTGAAGAGATTGAGAGTGGTTCTGTTTCCTCATCATCTGGTACAGCACGGAAGAAGAAATTTGTGACTGGAGACATTACTGAGTATGTGTGTGTGTGTGTGTGTGTGTGTGTGTAGCTACGTACGTACGTACATATGTTTTGTGCATGTACAGGTGTTCATGGTATTAGCAGTACTATATGTGTGTGGGTTGAACCCGAGCCCAATGGAATGTTCCCAGTGGAAGGTTTCACATGTACCCGCATTACGTATTTGAGTAATATTTATATCCTGCCTAGGTGTGCTGCGGTAGATATAAGGTGCTAATTGATTACTGAGGGTGAAGCCTGTGGTAATCTGTTAGCACTTTATCTGCTGCAGCACACCTAGGCAGGATATAACTAACTTGTATCCTTGTGTGGTGAATGATGGACAATATATACTGCAAATATGCGCATAGCTCAATACAACATATTATATACAATAGAAATGTGTTTGCTAATTTCCTGCCTTGTTCTCTCGCAATAATTCCTAACAATGAAACCTGTCTGGTGACTTGTGCTGTATCACTGACCTGTGCTACGTGGCTTATGTACACACAGCTTATACAAGCACATACGTACGTATGTACGTACGTACCCTCATTCATGTACATACCCTCCTGTGTGTGTGTGTGTGTGTGTGTGTGTGTGTGTGTGTGTGTGTGTGTGTGTGTGTGTATCTGTGTGTGTGTGTGTGTGTGTGTGTATGTGTGTGTGTGTATCCATGTGTGTGTGTGTTTGTGTGTGTGTGTGTGTGTATGAGTGTGTACTTACATGTGTGTATTTATCCATACCAATATTTTGTGCTTACATTTGTACGTAATCATAAAAAACGGTAGCAGTACATGTGTACATACTTACATAGTATGATCCCACATCACACTGTGGTAGGGTATGTGTGTACTGTAAGTGTGCGTGTATCCAACACTCTCCAGACCCACCAAGGTGATAGCCATGGACTGTGAGATGGTTGGCACAGGGAAGACTGGCGAATCAAGCGTACTGGCAAGGTGTGTAGTGTATTTACATGTACATATGTACAGTATGTGTGTACATGCAAATGTACGTATGTACGTTGTATTGAATGTACGTATGTACGTATGTAAGTAGTGTTAGTGAGTGTTGATCAACACCGTTTATTTTTTGAGGTATAGAACGAAACGAAACAGTACGAATGGACGGAAAAAAGACAAAAACGGAACGATCCGTTTGAGAGTTTCATATTTGTCTGTTCGAAACAGAATGCAAACTTTATTTTGGTGTCTATCGTACATGTACGTATGTACATTTGTACATACACGGGGTTTCTGTCATTCAATACATGTACATACGTACGTACGTACTTATGTGAGTGAGTGTTGATCAACACCGTTCATTTTTTGAGGTATAGAACGAAACGAAACAGTACGAATGGACGGAAAAAAGACAAAAACGGAACGATCCGTTTGAGAGTTTCATATTTGTCTGTTCGAAACAGAATGCAAACTTTATTTTGGTGCCTATCGTACATGTACGTACATACATTTGTACATACACGGGGTTTCTGTCATTCAATACATGTACATACGTACGTACGTACTTATGTGAGTGAGTGTTGATCAACACTGTTCATTTTTTGAGGTATAGAACGAAACGAAACAGTACGAATGGACGGAAAAAAGACAAAAACGGAACGATCCGTTTGAGAGTTTCATATTTGTCTGTTCGAAACAGAATGCAAATTTTGGTGCCTATCTTACATGTACGTACATTTGTACATACACGGGGTTTCTGTCATTCAATACATGTACGTACGTACGTGTGTCAGCTTGAATTGACTTCTTGTGTACATGCTGTTGTCGCCTTTGTTGTTCGTGTTCTAGGTGTTCCTGTTTACATCATTCTTGTTGTTGTTGTTGTCTTTGTTATTGTTTACATTCCTATTGCTGCTGTTGTCCTTAATATTGCTTACATCTGTATTGTTGCTGTTTTCCTTGCTATTGTTCACATCCCTTTTGTTGTTTACGCATGTCCCTGTTGTTGTTTATACCCCCATCGCCTGTGTCCTCAGGTGTAGCATTGTTAATTCACACGGACATGTTTTGTTGGACAAATATGGCCGTCCTAAGGAGAGAGTGACTGATTTCAGAACATCAGTTAGTGGAATCAGACCAAAGAACCTGAAGGAAGGTGAACACATACATACATACAGTATGTATAACTGTATACACGTATGTATTTTTACTACATACGTATTTTGCAGCCAGTACATTTGAAGACATTCAAAAAGATGTTGCTGCACTATTGACTGGTCGTATACTAGTGGGCCATGCAATACACCATGATCTTAAGGTATAAATTTGCATGTATGTACATACGTACATGCAGGCTTACAAGGCATGCATACGTACATCAGTCTTGACTGGTTTCTAAACTATAACAGGTTCTCATGTTGAGCCATCCGTTCAAGGATATCAGAGATACTTCAAAGTACAAACCTTTGAAGCGAGTGTCACGAGTAAGTACAGAATTGTATGTAGTACGTACGTGTGTGCATAAGTAGTTGTCTCACCAAATGACCCTTAATGAAATCTATGATGTTTTTTACATGTACGCTTCAATATTGATGAATACACACATCCATCCCATCTAATCCAGCAAACAAAATGAGGTCCCATAGGTGACCACATTAGACGGGCTCCACTGTACATGAGGTCCCACAGGTGACCACATTAGACAGGTTCCACTGTACATAAGATCCCACAGGTGACCACATTAGACTGGTTCCACTGTACATGAGGTCCCATAGATGACCACATTAGACAGGTTCCACTGTACGTGTGGTCCCATAGGTGACCACATTAGACAGATTGAACCACTGTACATTGTAGACAAGTTGTAATGTCTCGAACCAGCCAGTGTTGTGGTATGTGTACCTCATTCAAACATGTTGGATTATGTACTTTTGAAACACTCTTTCTCAGGGTAAAACTCCATCATTGAAGAGGTTAGCCAAAGCATTCCTTGATGTTGAAATACAAACAGGAGAGCATTCATCAGTGAGTGTTGGTGTGTACGCACATCTGTTTGTATCTGCACTGTATACAAAACACTTATGAATGTACGTACGTATGAATTCGTATGTACATACGTGTGTACATACATGTATGTACATACTTACGGTACTACATACATACATAAAAGTGTGTTACGTAAATGTTCATATATACGAGTGTACTGATGTGTATGTTCATACCTACATATGTGTATGTGTAGTATTAATTTTATGTACAGTATATCTTCATACATATGTATGTACGTACGTACATACGTACGTATGTGTTTTCTATGAATGTTTTGTGTGCATTTGTGTGTGGTGTGTACTTTCGCATGTACATATGAATGTGTTCATGTGTACAATGTACGTAGGTACATAATTCTCTCCTACAGGTTGAAGATGCCCAGGTTGTTATGAAGATTTACCAAATGCACAAGAAACAATGGGAAGCTTCACTAAGAGACAAGTATAGGAGAAAACGAAAACACAAGCCTTAATTTTGTCTTTAACTTTTTGTCATTTTGTGTTTAATTGTGTACGTACTTGTTTACAATGTCTTGTATAAATGGAGCAGATATGTACGTACAAGGTACATAAATACATGCATGCATACATACATATGCACTAATGTACGTACATACAGGCATACATACATACATACATACATACACATGTACATATTATTATGTATGTATATTATGTAAGTACGTATATACGTATGTACGTACATATGTATAATATTCACGAGATTTGTTCATAATATGTACACATTTCAGAAGTACAGATACCATGTGTTCTTCAATGTGCAAGGTCAAACTGAATATTTAATTTTAATTGAACTGCAAATTGTTCAGTATAATAATTATACATAATATTAATAATGTGAATCAAACAATTAATTCCATGTAAATATGCCCACCATTATAATGTAAAATTTACATAATTATACAGTCAAATATGTATGTACATACGTAAGTAATTAAGATGTCCTGTAATGTAACAAATATTGAAAAGAATTCATTGATCACGAATATTATATGTATTACAAAATTATTGCCATTATTATCATAATATCATGAAAATTAATATCTATTAATTGCATGGTATCAATCAATGTAGGTTTAATTTGCCTATGAAATCCCAGAACACACCCCACATGCATGCAGCACACAATGAGTCATGAAACAACACTCAATGTGTTGACATATGTCATTCAGCCGCACTGCTGTACTTCACCAAGGGCTGCATTTCATTGTTGGTGACTTTCATATCGCCATTAATCCTGTGCTGTACAAATATCTTCACAAAGTAGACAAACAAGGAGAGGATAACAGAGGAAGCAAAGGAGAAGATGACGCTTGGCATATTCACCCCTTGAGGCTGTGGAACCATAGGACTCACACTCACTCTCCTGATGAACCAAAGGGCGATTAACACAACAAGGCTTAAAATGGCCGCCAGTAAAGCCTTGGCACACTTTGGGATGGAACAGTAGGGCGAGTGGCAAGATGTGAAGATAGTCAAGAAAGCCATCAACATTGTGAGAATGAGGGAGAGCTCCTGGCAGGCGTAAATCACTGTTATAACTGGACTTATCATCAACATGAGCAGCACATGAAACATGTAGAAGGATAGAATCTTCAACAGTATGATGACACAGCACCAGCCGATGCAGGTGATAGCTCTCATCCATGGTTTACTTGTTTTGGGAGTGAAATGCTTCCAGACATAATAAAACACAAAGGGGAACTGTATTACTATGACAACAGTCAGTAACAACACAGATAGAATCCCAGCAATGACATCAATCCAGAATAAATTGCCATTATAGTGTTTGTTAGACAGTAAAATTGTAGCAAAGTTGTAAAGGCCCATAATCAAATTGGTGTACAAGATGACAGTGAATATGACTCCAGTCAACATGACGGAATAGAGGAAGTGTCTGGCTGATGCAGAGCACTTGGTTACCTCTTTTATGTAAGATTTGTGCTTCCCGAGGAACAAAATGCAGATGGAACCAGTTATGAAAGCAATCGCTCCTGGAAGCAAAACTACAGTTGTCTTCTTGTCACAGGAAAGAAGCCCTTTGTTACAGGCGATTTCTGGCGGATGGAATCCAGCGGCGAACTCTGCTGGAAAGCTACTTCTCACAAGCTGACCATATCTTGCAAGATCCTCAAACTACATAATGAGGATAAAGAGTTGAATCAGTTGAAATACATATTCAGGATTATAATATACATATATTATATAGATTACATAGTATAACAATGGATATGTTACAATTTATTTCAAATGTACTATTAGTCTATACCATTGACATACGTAGTTTCATAGTTATTAATAACATTAATGACCTTGCAATCATGCATTTAATTATTACAATGTCATACAGGGTTTAAACTTGGAACTGCATTGGATTTTTATTAACACGTAAGTCAAACTTTGATTCTTGGGAGCATTATTATAGCTTATATATAAACTCATTCTCAACATTTTAGTCAATATTATTATTATGGTTGTCTTGAGAGAACTTCAACACTCCCAGAGAACCAAAGTATTCAATTTCTAAGTTGTCCTACACACTCCTTTCACACATAAAGACTGATATGTAAAGACTGCATACGTACCTGCTCAGTGAAGATCACAAGAGCACGTGCCAAATTGTGTGTTGCGTTGTTGCACACAGGAGGTAGGTTCCAGCAGACCATGCCAGACGCTTTCCCCATGTTGTTCAGTGTAAGGTGCTTACCACCATCTGCTAGAACTTTGGGTATAGGAGAGTATGGAAAAGCGAATAAACTGAGAAGCAGTGGGTGAAGCACACTGTACAGCAAGGAGTGGAAGGCTATGACAAGAAAACAGCTTGTATCATCTTCTTGAGGATAACAGCACTCTTCATAATCCTCCAAATCTACACGAGAGTTGGTGTTCTCTTGAGATTTGAGTGTAAGACGATAATAACCAGTTATCATGCCATATCCATAGTGATATCTGCTCTCCAGAAACTCAAATACTGAATTTTTTCCTTCTGTCTGGAAAGAATTGCCCTCAAAGAAGGCCTCTTTGATGTCCTCCAAGGTAGAAATAC
>OZ026558.1:3768968-3771468 GCA_964020155.1 Chondrilla cf. caribensis | reverse complement strand
TCACCCATAGGCTTCTCATTCCACCAGTTGCACACTGTACCCCATTCCCCATTGTGCAGGACCTCTATGCGACCTTCGGATCCACGTCTTCCGTTGACCAGTCTCAATGGAAGGTCCTCTGCGAATGTGAGATGAGAAAAGGTTCATCTATACCCAAATTCCACTCACATACCACAAAACCCCTGACTCGTAACATGTGGGAAACCTTTAACAGGTGTGAGGTTACATCCTCCATTTCAAATCATCAAGAGTTTTCAATTCGAAGTTTTTTCTCACCTTCACATACGACACCAACGTCCATGGAATGATCGCAGTCATGGTTCCCCCATCCCTCGTGTATACAATCACTCACACTGTGGTTCCTAGAGTCACAGACCGGTTCTAACCAGATTGGACCAGTCCCCTCACCATATCGGCCATCCAGGACAATGTCAACAACCGTGGGGAATCCAAGCTGACGACAGACGATGATAGCTAGCTCAATCGTCGCATTAGTTCTACAAACTGTACCCCATTGTCCGTTGTAGTAGACCTCGAGACGTCCATTTGCTGGACCTGTACCATCAGCAAGTCTGACTTCATGGATAGCACCATCTAATGAGGATGGGGAGAGAAGGTGAGTATCAACACAAGTATAGTTGAACCTGTTTATAAAGACCACCCTGGGGATTGAGGAAATGTGGTATCTGTAGACAGGTTGTCTTGATATAAAAGGGTACCAGTGTAGTTGAGAATATGTATTGGATAGTTCAGGGTGGTCACTTAGGACAGGTGGTCTTTAATACAGTTTCCACAACTCTTATGTGAGATTCACAAAACATGTCAAACATGTGATGTTTGTGTCTGCCACATGAAAGTCACATGCTTGGCATATAATTGTTGTTACCTTGGTGATCAACCTACCATACAGACCACCTTAGTAATAGGACCACCTCCGTCATAGATTCACCTCGCAATTGAGACTGCCTTCACTGGTCTCAGGGTGGCCTCAATTTTGAGGTTCTACTATACTGCAGGGGAACACACACACACACCTGCATGCACACACGCACACACACACACTGCACGCACACACACACACACACACACACACACACACACACACACACACACACACACACCCTGCCCGCATGCATGTATGCACACACACACACACACACACACACACACACACACACACACACACACACACACACACTGTTGTCTACCTCCTGATCACACTCTCACTGTACTCTCACTGTATGAGGACATACACGGCATCTATCTGAACATCTAACCCATACTGTACAGGGGCATACACTGTGTGTCTACCTCCACCAGCTCCTACTGGAACACATACACAAACACTGGTGTATACCTCCACATCTAACTCCAAAATCTTTCTGTTTTTTGCAACGCTTGGCATCGCCCCATCCTGTGTGAACACACTCGGCAATAGTGGGTTCGTCACCGTAGCAGTTCATCAAACGTATCCAAATTGGACCAGGCCCTTCTCCAAAGTGTGCATTTTCAAATGCTTCCACTGCTCCATAGTAACCAAGTTGTCGGCACACAACTCTAGCTTTGAAGATGTTGTCGTCAAGGCTACAGACGGTTCCCCATTCCCCGTTGTAGAGGACCTCAACCCGACCTTCATAGGGAGTATTACCATTGGCAAGTCTGATTTGGATGTCAACTGGACTTGAACTTCTGGTAACTGTACAGTTGAGGGCACATGGAAGAAAAAAATCGTAAGAAAACACAGTCATGAAAATGTGGAAATGTGGTAAAATTGTATAATATCTGTTACCCCCAAAATGTCAAACTATGAATATCATTATCCACCTCTCGCAAATAAAGCCCTTTGGAATGCTATTGTAGGCAACAATCAGTGAATGTGGCAAGACACCCTTATCTCAAACCAGTTATTATTCAGAGCATACTCTGTATCTATAGTAGTCTATCATAGTAATAAGTACTGTATGGTGTTGCTGTAGAAAAAGTATGAAGTGAACATTCAAGCACGTCAGATTTTCTAAATCTGCACCATCTTCCGACCAGCACGCGTGTACCAGTGCACCAACACGGGCTGACATGTACATAGTGTTAACTGTGCAGTATAACCGGCGATGTATGTTAGGTATGAAATAGATCAAGCAAACCGAACTCTCCATGCTCGAGAAACGTGTACTAGGCTGACACGTGTGTGGTGCATGGAGTGAGTCAGAATTGAGCTGAATCAAATACACCCTCAAGACGAAGCGTCTTCCTGGCACGCGTATCAGAATACCACATGAGGCAAATTCTATGACCTAGTTGTAAATCTTATAGGAAGTCGCAAATCTTAGTGACTCACCAAGTTGAACACGTACGTACCAGTTAAAGCATAATATTATTATAAGTATACCCGAAATATGCTCATTTATATTTACACATCTCATTTGCTATTGTTGCGTGATTCGGCTACGTTTGGGTAGCTACTAGTGGCTAACCTCTTCGGCGGTGGGTCACTGCGTTGTAT
>OZ026558.1:3728968-3763968 GCA_964020155.1 Chondrilla cf. caribensis | reverse complement strand
ATCCTGGTTGATGAGGTCACTTCATCTACACACACACACACACACACACACACACACACACACACACACACACACACACACACACACACACACACATTCATGTATGCACACACACACACACACACACACACACACACACACACACACACACACACACACACACACACACACACACACACACACACACACACACACGTGTGCACACACGTACGCACACACATACACACTGTATGAGATCACTATTATCTCCTGCTTATAGTAAATTTGTGTACATACGTACATATGTACACATATATAGTATCATGTTGTGGCTTTTTTGATGTGCTATAGCAATTTAGTTGATCTGAAGAACCCAAGTGGGCAAAATGTTTAAAATTCGATGAACTATATTGATGATACATATATCGACATGCGTAATGAACCCAAAGAAAGATTATCAAATTTACGTATATACATATGTAGGATTACTTTGATACTGTATATTTCATATGTTAAACTATTCAATATTTTGTTTAATAACATAATACAATGTATAACATACATAATTTTAGATATCACTGGTATAACATGTTGGTTCTGTGGCCAACAACAAAATGGCTCTATCAAATACAACCCAAATGTAATCCTTATACGAATGAGACGGCAATGTTTTAATATTGGATTTTCAAAGTTGTTCGGTTTCGTCAGCCTTCCGGATACATGTGGAGATCGAGAGAGAATGTGCAATAAATACACTTGTGTAAATCACTTGTGAACATTAATTTTCTACTATTGATTCTTCTCTTGCGTCCTAGAGCTCCTTCCTGTGCGGCTTGTCAATGGTTCTTCCCCCAATGAAGGAAGGATTGAGGTCCGTCACCAAGGAATATGGGGTACCATCTGTAACAACGGCAGAGATTTCGATGTGGGAACAGTTGTTTGTCGTCAACTTGGTTACGAGAGAGTGGAAAAGATGGTGGATAATCCTTATCTGTTTGGACAAGGAGATGGTCCTGTTTGGATGAATCCCAACTGTCTCGGTAACGAGAGCTCATTGGCTCACTGTACTTTCTTTCGGTGGGAGGTGTACAGCTTCTGGTGCAACCACAGTCACGATGCTGGGGTTATTTGTGCTAATGGTGAGTTGGTGAGATGTGCTAATGGTTAGTGGTGAGATGTGCTAATGGTGAGTGGGTGAGATGTGTTAACGGTGAGCGGGTAAGATGTGCTAATGGTGAGTGAGTGAAATGTGCTAGTGGTGAATGGGTGAAATGTGCTAACAGTGAGTGTGTAAGATGTTCCAGCGGTGAGTGGGTGAGATGTGCTAATGGTGAGTGGGTGAGATGTATGTGCAAATCAGGGTGTGTTTATTGGGCAACATCGTGTACAACACAGTACAAGATGCAATGAGGGGCTTAAACAGGACCACTTCAATGTTCACACCTCAGGTGTACTTATGCACCGTCGACAACCTCTCCATGATGCTGTATTTCTCTTGATAGATTCAAATACAAAATCACCTGCTCCGCTTGCTACTGATGAAAGCTGTACCCATATGGTTACACTTGGTGTATTGATCCCTGTCATCCTGGTCTGTGCTATTGTGTCTGTAGCAGCTACACTGGTGAGTGTGTGCTACTTATACAAGTTGAAGCAAGATACTAAAACATCCTCAAGGTATTATGTTCTGTATGTACAGTATGGGAATGTGTTCGTTTGTATAATATTATGTGCATGTACATTGTGTGTGTGGTTGTCCAAATACACACATGCACACACACACATAAACACACAAATACACACACGTGTGTGCACACACACATACATAAATACACAAATACACACAGTAATGTGTGTGTGTGTGTGTGTGTGTGTGTGCGAGCGTGTGTGTGTGTGTGTGTGTGTGTGTGTGTGTGTGTGTGTGTGTACATTTATGTGCATGTGTTTATATGTGGAAGATATGGTGCCATGTATGTATAGGTGTTAGATTTTGACTAAATATGTTAATTATCTTCATTTCAACATCTAGTTTAGTCCCGCAGTTGCCAGTTTTTCTCTTTTCTCCTTTCTCTCCGAGCGGGTTGGATTCCAATGAAACGTCTATCAGGTGTTAGATTTGTTTACAATAACACTAATGCTACTGTGGGTCTTCCCATTTCAACATAATTATACGAATCCAATCATCTGCCATGTAATTTTAATTGTAACTGGTGAGTCAGGAGGTCAAAGTTCAGGTTAATTGATTGATGTCAATTAACACCAAATCACGCAATTATGGGGACATTGGTTAAAATAGGTGAACCATAGCACTTCATGGTATCATGGTTATATATCAATTGCATACAGTGTACGCGTGGGAACATTTCCCAGATTAGTATTTTCTTGTTATATAAAATTCCTCACACAATAATCTGTGTATTTGTATTTCATTGAACTACCTCAAGTTTCAAGGATGTTAAGGATTTGGACACCAATAGGGAATCTCATGAAAACAACTACACAGGTGAGGATCAGAGACCGTTCATTATCAATAATGCAGTGAACCTCACAATTGAGACCGCCTATTGGACCAGTTGAAGTACAGTAGAACCTCACATTTGAGACCACCTATGGGACCAGTTGAAGTACAGTAGAACCTCACAATTGAGACCACCTGTGGGACCAGTTGAAGTACAGTAGAACCTCACATTTGAGACCGCCTCTGGGACCAGTTGAAGTACAGTAGAACCTCACAATTGAGACCACCTATGGGACCAGTTGAAGTACAGTAGAACCTCACAATTGAGACCACCTGTGGGACCAGTTGAAGTACAGTAGAACCTCACATTTGAGACCACCTATGGGACCAATTGAAGTACAGTAGAACCTCACAATTGAGACCACCTCTGGGACCAGTTGAAGTACAGTAGAACCTCACAATTGAGACCACCTGTGGGACCAGTTGAAGTACAGTAGAACCTCACATTTGAGACCACCTCTGGGACCAGTTGAAGTACAGTAGAACCTCACAATTGTGACCACCTGTGGGACCAGTTGAAGTACAGTAGAACCTCACAATTGAGACCACCTATGGGACCAGTTGAAGTACAGTAGAACCTCACAATTGAGACCACCTGTGGGACCAGTTGAAGTACAGTAGAACCTCACAATTGAGACCACCTATGGGACCAGTTGAAGTACAGTAGAACCTCACAACTGAGACCACCTATGGGACCAGTCATTGTGGTCTCAATCGTGAGGTGGTCCTAATTCAGATGTGAAAGTGACGCAGTACAGCAATTCATGGGAGTGGGACATGGTGTAGTACTGAGCTAGAGACTGTATTGAAGTTGGTGGTCTCTGCGAGTCACATTACGGTACTGAGTGTACTACTATACATTTATTGTGCAACATACACGTGTACATACATGTATATATTATGCTCCCTTATGTATGGTGTTAATACATTATTCTACACAATAACACATTATTATTATTATTTTATACTGTATAATATGCATCCAAATTTTAATATTGTGTATTCTTTACAATTACAAAATAATGCAAACAATTAATGCAGTATTATCGAATGTCATTTGTTTATTACACAGATATTGGGGAAGTCCCTCGTCCCGGCTATGAAAGATTCTCCTAGTTGTCTTGACAACACCACATCCCTGAACCAGAACACTCACATGTTCCATTATTATGGATACATGCTCTATGTTTGCAATATTAATATTGTACTTATTGTTCACATATGCATATTAGAACTCATGATTATAATTATTTCATTATTGCACCTAATTGAAATGGAATAATACCAATATTATGTTATACTGTGCATATATGTCCGAATATGATTAGATCACATTTTGGACGAGTTTCTATTTGTTGTGGAAACATCACAACCAGAACTCATTTAATGTGTTAATACAGTGAACTTGTTAATCCACCGTTCATTTTTCATTCTCAAAGAAAATGGTGTATTAAGAAGTGGCGGATTAACTGGATATTCATTGGTACTTATTATACATCATATTGGTATTGGGAAATTGTGGTGGATTAAAGGTTCAGTGGATAAAGCGGTGGCGGATTAACAAGAATTCACTGTATTGTAGTCCATACATTTCACCTGTATGCCTTACATGTAATATACGTAGATAGTGCCACAGTGCTGGTGCTAAGATCCCATCAAGTTAACGGTTCAATGATACGTATATATGCTGATATGCTCACACATCCTAGCTATATACATAATTATGTCTGCAAATTCCCAACACGTAGTACATGTAAGGTATTTATTATTACTATACACTACCTAAATCGTACCAAAGATGGACAAAATAACAATGGCTGAATATGCTGTATTCTAAAATTTCAATAGTCTCATTGCACACAAATAATTGAGTGGAAGTAATACGAAGTGATAATAATAATAATGGTGCTGTTTGGGTACGAGATTATGTGACAATGATTCACTGTTGTTGTGTCGAGTTTCCATTGTCCGTCTTCCTTCTTTCATCATCGTCATCATCCTCGCCATCTCTGTTGTAATCATCACCTTGACGTATTTGTCTGAATCTACGATCACTTGCAAATCGTCGAGAATTCCTGGAGATGTTGGAGAACCAGGTTTGAAGCAAGAGAGCCATAATATACATAGGTGAGAAGAGTGGGAATTGTAGACCACAGACATAATACTGTGTTGTGCACTCACACCCACCCACCCACACACACACACACATATATGTACGAGTGTGAGATTGTGGGTGCTGGCAGTTGCATACCCTGTGTGTGTGTGTGTGTGTGTGTGTGTGTGTGTGTGTGTGTGTGTGTGTGTGTGTGTGTGTGTACATGTGTGTGTAGGTGTACACATGTTGAAGAGAAACAGAGTATACATCAAAGTATTCCTTTAAAAACATGTCTTGAACCCCAACCAGAAGCCAAAGTAGTGAGTCACACACCACAGACCTCACATCTCCAGAACAACCAAATATTCATCCACCACATTCCACTCCACACAATATAGGGCTTTACACTAACCTGAAACCTTGAAATTTGTGTAATCAAAGGAGGGACGTAGCAAGGTGGTACACCAGGGATACTGTTGAACCTGTTCATAAAGACCACCCAGGGGACTAAGGAAAGATGGTCTTTGTAGACAGGTGGTCTTCATACAGAGGTGTATCAGTGTAGTTGAGATTATGTATGGGATAGTTCAAGAGTGGTTACTTAGGACAGGTGGTCTTTGTGTAGAGGTGGTCTTTATAGACAGGTTCCATTGTAGTTCAATAGTGGTCACTTAGGACTGATAAGTCACTTGATAAACTACAAGGCACCCAGCCTTAATATAAATAAATGTTCTTACCAGGACTTGCTTACCACATATACGTACATACGTACGTACGTATGTACATGACTACAGCAAACTGACTAATGCCCAAAATTTCATTTGTGTTTAACATTAGTTTGTCACAACAAGGTTCTACTGTATGTAAAAGCAAAAATCGTACAAAACGTGGATCGATACATGCAAAATACCTAGCCACCTTGAATAGCAAGCTCACCTATCCTGCTGCCTGCCTTCAGGAAGTGTCTCAGGCCCGGATGATGTGAAGATACTTGCAACGGATTTGAACAGCTGGGCAATAACCGAGAGAATCCAAGCAAAGAATGATATGATAGCTGCCAGTACGCCTCCACTCGGGATGGAAGGAATACGAGAAGTATTCTGAGAGGAAGAGGGAAACAACACAGCAGACTCAGTGGCAAAGAGCTCAAAGATGTGCGTACAATGAGTACCTTAAATGTTGTATTTGATGTGGTCCATGAGAGGACAGTGGAAATTTGTTAAGTGAGTACCCTGGTTAGCACTACATACACCTCTGTCAATACATATACGTAACTCACTCAGTCCCTAGCTCATGTACACTACTCACGTCAACCAGTACTGATAGTAGGTACGTACCTCTGATAAGAAGTACAGATTTAGTGTGGCCTTCAAGGCACTTAGATGATAATATACAGTACATACTAGTATACAATACATAATGTACTGTACATATTAATATGCAATACATAAGGTACAGTACAGTATTAGTTATACCCCGCCTTTGCTGGGTATAACAAATATGTATCCCATCAAAACGATTGAAAGCATGTTGGCGTTATGAATGCAGACGAGAATATTTGCAAGGAAAGATTTCTTTAGGAGTTATAAACGACAGTAAAACCTTTAATCAGAGGCAAGTTAACAATAACCGAGTACCCATCAACTCTCTAATACCTAGCAAAAGAGGTGTGGGGATAATGATGACAGCAATTGTTTCTCTGAGCTTACTGACTTAGAAGAGGGAACAAACACTCATATGCCCAAACGCTGCCAAGAGAGCCAAATAGACTGAGTACTATTATCCAGCCTAGCCCGAACCACGAAGTCTTCAACCTGAATGACCGATCAATACATCTTAAAATCGTTCTTGATTTGATGCCCTTCTGAAAGTACGACAGTTTTGTGCACTGAATTTTGTGTTTCTTCAACTGAAATGGTGTGGTCCTTAGCGTTTGTGACACCGAGTATCAGTATTGCTGGTGCATTGATTGTAATTCAGTAATGAGGTTAGAAATTTACCCCGGTATATCGGGTATATACAGTAGTTGGTGCTTTTGAAGTTAAGTGACAATATCACCAATCGGGATACACTACGTTCATATTTTATTATGTACGTATACTAGCATATTATACGTAAGACAATCTCACTTTGGTTCTGACAATGATGGTCGAAGAAGGACACAGGCCAAGCTCCGCCAGCGTCTTCTCATCACTGGTGTCCGGGAGCAGACGTGAAGGGAATGTGGCACTCAGAGAAACACTGCCGGGAGGGACTTGAAGTTGCTGGAGAGTGAAACAACACACGTGACAGCTTACCGAGCCAGTGACACCATCACAGATGTTGGGTGGGTTGGTACACTGTGGTTGTTTAGTGGGACTTTCTATAAAGACCACCCAGGGGACCAAGAAAATGTGGTCTCTGTAGACAGGTGGTCTTTATATAGAGGTGTATCAGTGTAGTTGAGATTATGTATTGGATAGTTCAAGAGTGGTCACTTAGGACAGATGGTCTATGTGTAGAGGTGGTCTTTATAGACAGGTTCTACTGTGGTTCAATAGTGGTCACTTAGAACAGGTGGTCTTTGTACAGAGGTGGTCTTTCATACAGGCTCCACTGTAGTATACCGTATAACCGGAAATATTGGCGGTCATTTTATTTTGGCGGTTTGACGGTTTGACCGACTACTGCCAACATAATATTTGCCAAAATAATAGCACCCGTGCCAAATGTCGGGATTACGTCACAATAAAGTGACGTAATCCCGACGTTGCGCGTCCGTGTGGTTCGAATAATCATGGCGATGTATCGGTACTTCAAGAGAAAGGAACAGAATACAGCTGTCGATCGAAAACTCCATTTTCGAAAGTCATTTCAAGCGTTAGAGTTTTTATATTGGGTAGCACAGTAACTGTGGCTATTAATATAATTATCACCTGGGCTTGCCATCCGCCAAAAATAAAAAAAAACGCCAATACCCTAAAATTCGACAAACCGCCAAATATTCTTTCCGCCAATATTTTTGGTTATACGGTAGTCTGTGCAATGTGGCATTGGATGCACTACACATGAGGTATGCTGTATGAAGGTACGTACATGTGTAGGCAATCAACTAACTTCTGCTATAAAGGTCCTTGCATTGAGTAATGGATCAGAAGAATTGAATTCCTGCGGAATAGAAGCGCCATCGTGGAGGCGGAACTGGAGGCGTGTCACCCCGGATGACCTTGATTTCAACAAAGGTGGGGAAACTTGTGACAAATGCTGTCCCTGTCTCACTTCCACTTCTGACGGCAAAGATTTCTGCTCTTTTGCTTTTCGCCTTTCTTCCTTGTCTTGTTCCAGCTTAGCCAAGATGTCTGCCTTTGCCTTCCTCTGCTCTTCTCTCGCCTTTATCCTTTCGTGCATCCAGGTCTGCCTTGCTTTCTCCTCACGCGATTTCACTGCATCCGCCATTTCCTTCCCGGCAGATCTACGCTTGATCTCTCGATCTTTGTCTCTTTGGAACTCTTCCCTCTCCCTCTGTTCACGTTTCTGCTTCAGCAATTCTTCCGCTCTTCTCACCTTCTCTTCTTTACTGAGAGGTCCCACTTGAGGCACAGTGCCACCAGGAGTTGGTACTCCAGGGATGCTTTCATCCACAACGCTGCTGGGCTGTGAAGCAGGTCCAGGAGGAGACGGCGGGGATGGTCTCAGGGGAGGGTGGGACGGTTCAGAGGGAACTTGAGATGGTTCAGTTGGAGAATCAGGAGATGTGGGTTTGCTGAGCAGTTTAGCATGTTTCTACAAGGAAGCAGGAAGTTGTGAGATGCAGCAATGTAAGTACGTACGTACATACTGCACACATGGGTGGGTGGACAGGGAGACCTACATATACTGCAGTGTTCTCGCCAGGCCGAATTTGCAGGGCGGACCGCCCTTCTTAGATTTGAAATTTGACTTTATTTGTAATGATCCTTCCTTTCCTGAGAATGGCAAACAGTTTTCCCCCCTTGTGTCAGCTGTTTAGACAACGCGAGGCAATAAACGTATGCGCGTATTCAGAGCAGTCGGATTGACGCCATTTTTATGCAGAATAGTAATCAACCACGTTCGTACGTACCCACACGTGTCGTTTGAAAAAACTTGCACCGATTATTATTTCGTATTTCTAATCTCAATGAGCAGGAGAACTGCTAATAATAACAATTTACCCCCAAGGTAAACGCAGACTGACTGCATCTGGCGCTGGTGGGGTTAGTATTATCTATGGTGGCATGTTTGCTCTGCTGTTGTGTTGTTAAGGCAAAGCTCAGAGGAGACATTGTGCAAGCTTTTCAAAAAATCCAGAGTGCACAAAAAATTGCTTTGATTGGCGCACTTAAGTGTATGTATTGGTGCTGATCTAGCAAGAAATTGCCCACACAACAATGCCCATATTACACTACATTAGTGTAGTGTAATATGTTAAAATGTTGTCAAATTCCAATTTTTTCATCATAACCATCCTCGTCCTTGTGGTTCAGCTGTTATTATTAATACTGGGAGTGTCTCGACATTGACATCGTGAAGCTATATAAATACAATAACCCACCACCCTTTTTTAATTTTTTTCTGGTGACTACACTGTACTGTAGGAGGAAATTGTCCCAAATGTGATAAAATTATAAGCTGCAGTTTTGTAGGTGAATCTGGAGTACGCATAGTCCATACACGTACAGTGTGTACCCGTACATGTGCTAAATAGCGGAGTAGTGGAGGACTGTATTCAATGATATCACTATCAAAAGTGGGGTTGCTGAGGCTCTCCCAAATGGGATGTTGAGTGATCGCAAAAAAAGAAGAAAATTTACAAAAAATATCATAGGTACGTACATACATATGCTGTAGTAATAGTGGTAGTGTGTATAATATATATTTAATAATATTTACTGTTTGTATGTACATACGTATGTATGTGTGTGTGTGTGTGTGTGTGTGTATGTGTGTGTGTGTGTGGTGAATGTGTGTGTGCATGCGTGCGTGTGTTCATGTGTGTCAGTGTGCATGCACATGCACATGTGTATGTACGTACATGTGTGTTTTCTTTACCTCAAACACAACCTTCATCTTGGATACCAAGTCAGATACTGAAGTGGAACCACGAATAATTTGAAGTGGGAACCCAGACTCACTGTTGATGAAGAAAACACTGGGTATGACAGCAACAGGGTCTACACACAGTTAAGGGTCAACCAGTACAGTGGAACCTGTCCATAGAGACCATCTGTCCTAAGTGACCACTATTGAGCTACAGTGGAACCTGTCTATAAAGACCACCTGTCCCAAGTGACCATGCTTGAACTATCCAATACACATTCTCAACTCCACTGATACATCTCTATATGAAGACCACCTGTCTACAAAGACCACATTTCCTCTCTTCCCTGGGTGGTCTTTAAGGACAGGATCCACTGCATATACGTACGTACGTACATACGTATGTTTGTACATTTGACACTTAATAGAAATTTCTCAAAATCACAGCCAGTAACATAAAGGAAACACATATTATACGTATTTTGAGTGTGCCAAGTGAAGAAGACTATTTTAACAAAGTCAACTGGTAGCATTGAGTCTGTGTGCACCATGTACAGAATGTATATGAAAGTAGTGTGGTGTCACATACGTAACCCAATACAGTTCAGTATAACCTACGTATTAAAGCCTAGTACACCCAATACAGCCCAGTACACACAATACAGTCCAGTACACACAATACAGTCCAGTACACCCAATACAGCCCAGTAGAGCCCAATACAATACAGTACAATTCTGTACAAGGAAATACAACTCCAACTCAAGGATACAGAGAGCGGTAAAGTGCTTGTAATCTTGACTGCAGAAGAAGAGAGATGAATACATAGTAGAATGAGCAGGAGCATTGATACTATATGTACATACGTAGGTTAGTGCTAGCAACAATTGATGACACATGTACACAGTATTACACACATGTATGTAAAAATCAACATATAACACACACACACACACACACACACACACACACACACACACACACAGATGTATGTACACATGTACAAGTAGGTAGGAGATACACAATGACACAAACGTATGTACGTATATCAGGGACGGATCCATGATTTTGGGGGAGGAGCACAAGTGTAAAAATATGCTGGGACTTTTTATTCCTGGCAACATGGTAACTGTACAGATTTGAGAGGAAATAAAGCTTACAGTGTGATGGGATAAACTGCAATACAGTAAAGTCCTTGCAGAATTGAAAGTAGATAGTTTTTTGAAGTTGGTATACACCACTACTTGAAGTGATTAATGAGACCTTAGCACAAAATTAGAGAGTGTAAATAGCAAATGCAGTGGGAAATTTTTAACTTTTCCGATTATAGGCTTTTTCCACCAAAACCCTTGTATTGGAAACCTCAGTAATAGCGTCCAGGGCCAATGGCCACCCTTATCCTCGCTATATAGCAGTATATCCTAGGCTACAATCACAAATATTAATGTTACTCAAGAAAACTGACTTACGTACAAGTGGTTCTAAGTTCTGAATAAAGAGTTTGTAAGTTCATTGAGTGATCTAAGTTTACAACCAATGTAATCGCTGTAGAAATCGAGCTAGCGCTATTCCGGCGCCACGAAGGCAATATGGAGCCATATTTTTCATTGCGTAATACATAAAATGGCACCCGAAAAGTAGTCGCAATATGAAACAGTTTATTTGCCGATTATATTTGAGTAATGATGATCCGAACATCATCACCTGTACCAAAGTGTCTCAAATTTCCATTTCTTACTACTAATGGCGTGCCTACTGTGTTTTTAAAAATAAATTTTGAATTATATTGAAAAGTTATAGAAAACCAGGTCTATGTAAAGAGGGGTCAATTAAACCTCTGGATCTATCCCTGTGTATACGCACCACACATAACAAGATATACTTTACCTTTCTTCGCTGACCTCAATTGCTACATAGGACTGTCCACTTATCACTTCTGATACCTCTTCTGAGGTGAATGCACTTCCTAAGGTAC
Source organism: Chondrilla cf. caribensis (assembly GCA_964020155.1). Classification (NCBI taxonomy): domain Eukaryota; kingdom Metazoa; phylum Porifera; class Demospongiae; order Chondrillida; family Chondrillidae; genus Chondrilla; species Chondrilla cf. caribensis. Next base: position 3,752,366 of record OZ026558.1, on the reverse strand, counting down.
TGCTGTCTTCATTATTGCCTTGATATGCAAGAAGGTGTGTAGGAAATGAGTTTGTGAGTGATAGCTGGTGTGTGTGTGTGTGTGTGTGTGTGTGTGTGTGTGTGTGTGTAGAATTATTTGATGGGTAGGATCATTAACTGTAGCTTATAAGATAGGCTTTCTTTTATTTCGTTTATACTCAGATAAACACACTAACCTTTCACGAAAACAATCAAAACTCCTCTGTTCTGCTTACATTGTCCAATGGCAGACGAAACGGGTCCGCTGTACCACTCCATTTCGCACTTGTGTCTGGCAAGACTCCTCTCGCGACCCACTCCAACTTCACTTTGGCTGAGATTATTGAACTCGGAATGGGAATTTTGTCACCACCCCTCTCATTCCGGCTCCACCTGTACGTTCGGCGGTTGGGGTCTACGGTTGAATCATGAAGGTTATTGATGTTTAGATGATGGAAAACTCGAACGTTGAAATTGTGAACCTCGATTGAGAAGATTAACCCTCGAGTGTCGCGTTCCGTACTTACAACTCGCGTGTTTGAACAACATTCATCCAGTACCAGCACTCTAGATCTGTATGGTCAGCAACAGTCGGATTATGGAGGTGCTGCAAGTATAATCGAACTCTATTATAGTGATGCCTGGATAAAGGCTGTTGGATTAGGGGAACACCGTACTACATGGATGCACCACCATACATACACCAGGCTGTATGCAGCTAGTGAGCAATATCTAGCTAGCACCCAGTGTGTTTTTGGGTCCAAGTTACATGGCCCATAAACTAGACAGTGGTGCAGGTATGCATTCTATCCTGTGTACGTACATAGCACCTGATGATGTATATTGCATGCCAATGAATGCAAGCACACATCCTACCACAGGAGATATGTATAATAATTATTATATACTTTTGAGAGCAATACAAGTATTTGGGACTGGAGAGTATAGAAAGAGTGGTAAGTGGTATTATACAGTGGAGTTGGTATTAAATACTATTATAGATCCTGATACGTCCTTAGGTCGACCACTCATACATATACATACTCATACTCATATATATGGCTATCAAATACATAATCTCAAGGACATCAATATATTAATATACACCTCTGTGTATGTATAAAATTAATATCTACAGAGACCATAATATTTCCTTGGTACCTTGGGTAGCTATAGTGTTCATATATAAACAGGTTTAACTGTAAAAAATATCATATATATTATAGAGTTATACAGATTGTGGATATAATATTATGTATATTGCGCTATACGTCATACCACTGACGAAGGGAGCAGTCAGCTGCCAAAACGCTTGGTGCAATCAACTCTCTGTGGCTAGAGTGTTTCATTGAACTTATCCACGTGCGCATTATGATAAAAGTTAGTAAAGACCATCCATACAGATCAATGATCAAGAAAAACGATGGTCTCTGTAGACAGGTGGTCTTCATATAGAGGTGTATCAGTGTAGTTGAGATTATGTATTGGATAGTTCAATAGTGGTTACTTAGGACAGGTGGGCTTTGTGTCGAGGTGGTCTTTATAGACAGGTTCCACTGTAGTTCAATAATGGTCGCTTGAGGCAAGCGGTCCTTTATAGAGAATCCACTGTACACACATTGCAGTTTTTTCACATTTTAAAAATATAATTCAATGCACCAATGATACTATAGATGTAATTATAATATTGTGATTCGTAACAATTTTATCATAATAGACACAAACCTACACTTACAAGAATATGCACACATGCAATCCCATCTAATGTTCATTGTGAAGGACAAAAGCTATGATGTATGCACTCACAGCACAAACTCTAACGTTGTTACTTAATACCAACCGAATATATTAAATGCTATTGATAACAGCACCGCAACTATGTTAGTATTATTACAATCTCGCCCTAAGCTAGTGTCGGAGTTCATCACGGACATTCTTGAAGAGAATCTTGGACCAGTCCACCTTTGTCCTCGTGATGGGGAGTTGGCGACGAAGGGCTTTGAACGTTGTCTGACTCATCGTCTTGTAATTATCGCTAATGGCCTCCTGGTAGGCAGTTTCTGCCTTGTTCACTAACTTGACAAAGTTCTTTGCCGTTCCATCTTCTCCTTCGATCCTCAAGTTCTCGGTGACATTCTTTGAGGTTACCAGTTGAACATTACCATCCTCGTAATAGTGAACCTGTGGAGAAGGGGAAGGAGGGAGGAGGGTGATATGACTCAATACATCAGTCTATACACTGTACATACATGTAGATGTAAGTATCTGAACCAGCTTTGCATGTGGGTACATTTGCACATGTGTGCATATGTGCGTGTGCGTGCACATGCGTGTATCTCTCTCTCCTCTCCCTCCCTCCCTCCCTCTCTCTCTCTCTCTCTCTCTCTCTCTCTCTCTCTCTCTCTCTCTCTCTCTCTGTGTGTGTGTGTGTGTGTGTGTGTGTGTGTGTGTGTGTGTGTGTGTGTGTGTGTGTGTGTGTGTGTGTGTGCATGTGTGGGAGAGAGAGAGAGTCTAACCTAACAATTAACCTTATACCCTGAAACTTGTTGATTAGGTTTGCACCACCACGAGGTCAAAATAAGATGGATATTATATATAGTAACACTATAACACAAAATGTCTACAAGAAAATATGATACTATTTTTAGTAGCATTGCATAATTAATAAATATCATGCTGTTTTATATTTAGTAACTTTGCTTACTATAAATAAAATTCATGAAGGTAGGGTGTTATTAATAGTAACATAATTAGATCAGCATAAAGTGTGTGTGTGTGTGCGTGTGTGTGTGTGTGTGTGTGTGTGTGTGTGTGTGTGTGTGTGTGTGTGTGTGTGATCACATCTTGTAAAACAGTAGCGATTTACAACTACAAAAAACAGCCACAAGCACATACATTTGCATTTACTGTGCCATAAATACTATGTACAGTCAAACCTGTTCAACACAAAACTCTATTGACAACTTCAAAACTTCAAATTTACAGTTTTTCCTGTTGACAGTACCTACCCGATGTGTATGCATATTAGCAGTTAATATAGAAACTTGACAAAAGTTACACAATAAGGGATATTTTGTGCTACGTACTTAAGTGATTTTCATGTCAGTAATGTTGAACTGTACATACATACGTATGTATGTAATAGTTATATCCTGCCTAGGTGTGCTGTAGCAGATATAAAGTGCTAAGTGATTACTGAGGGCGAAGCCCGAGGTAATCTGTTAGCACTTCATCTGCTGCAGCACACCTAGGCAGGATATAACTAGCTTGTATCCTGGGGTGGTGATTGATAGAAAATTTATACAGCAAATATTCGCATAGTCCAATACAACATATTATATGCAATAGAAATGTGTTTACTAATTCCCTGCCTCGTTCTCACGCAACTAATCCTAACAATGAAACCTGTCTGGTGACCTGTGCTGTATCAATGACCTGTGCTACATGGCTTATGTACGCATAATTTTTCCTTCGATCCACCCCTCAACCAGGATACAAGTACATATATGGTCATTCCTACTGCAATCCAGGTATGACATTCCAGTTCCTGATCAACTCCACACACACAAATAACATCACACACTGGAACACAATGCTTGCATTGCCAAGTGCAATACTAGCTGACACTGACATTCCACTACACAATACAGGGCAACCTTGTGACTTGATTGCAAACAGACCAAAAATGTAGCAAGTCAGGAAGTGTGGTCAGACATACATATACAGCGGACTGGGTGTATTGATACACACAGAATCACGAACACCTACGTAGTCAAGTCTGGATCGTAGGGGATGTTGCACTAGGATTGTAATTAGATTGTATACTTTCACACATGACAAATCCCTACAGTAACTGTTGGTTTCACTTGTAGGATAGGGGTATTTGTGGATTAAATACGTATTTGCACAATTACGTAAGACTAAGTTTCTGAAATGTTTTTTGATGTCTACCATATTTATACCAGATTCCTTTACAGTAGAACCTCACAATTGAGACCACCTATGGGGCCAGTTGAAGTACAGTAGAACCTCACAATTGAGACCACCTATGGGGCCAGTTGAAGTACAGTAGAACCTCACAATTGAGACCACCTATGGGACCAGTTGAAGTACAGTAGAACCTCACAATTGAGACCACCTATGGGACCAGTTGAAGTACAGTAGAACCTCACAATTGAGACCACCTATGGGACCAGTTGAAGTACAGTAGAACTTCACAATTGAGACCACCTATGGGACCAGTTGAAGTACAGTAGAACCTCACAATTGAGACCACCTATGGGACCAGTTGAAGTACAGTAGAACCTCACAATTGAGACCACCTATGGGACCAGTTGAAGTACAGTAGAACCTCACAATTGAGACCACCTATGGGACCAGTTGAAGTACAGTAGAACCTCACAATTGAGACCACCTACGTATGGGACCAGTTGAAGTACAGTAGAACCTCACAATTGAGACCACCTATGGGGCCAGTTGAAGTACAGTAGAACCTCACAATTGAGACCACTTATGAGACCAGTCAAGGTGCTCCCATTTGTGAGGTGGTCAGAATTCTGATTTTGAAAGTGTATAGAGTAGCACAGTACAGGAATTCCTGTGACTAGGTGATAGTGGTCCTATTACTGTAGTGGCCTCATTTCTGAGGTGGTCTCAAGGCGGGCTCCCCTGTACACGATCTACAGTCTTTAAGTAGCATAACTTTGAAGTGGACAATCCACTCAAGACAAACCTTGGGGCCAAAACCTCTATGAGGTACAATAATATTATGAAAAAAATTGCCCACAACATGCTTCTAGTAGCTCTCAAAAGTTAAAGGTTTCATCATTATTATCAAGTTAAGGATGGTTAGAAACCTTTGTTATTGATGATATACGTAGTGCTCAGTTAGACCTATTCAAGCAGGGTTTCATCAGCCACTGCCCTGTCTACAGTGATGGCCACACAGGCACTCCACATCAAACACAGCGGAAGAGCTAAATATGGACAGAGAGAGCAGATTGAAAAATCTAGCCTAGGGGATGAAGTGGGTCTGATGTCACTCCGTGGTTAACCACCTGCAAAATTGGACACTTCTATGCTACGTGTGCCACATATACGTACACTGGGTGTGGACGTCCTATTGTCTAGTACATGTACACAGACCCTATGTTGACCACTCCATAGAACATGCATCAATTTTGTTACTACACAGAGATTCACTAACATTTACACTAATAAGGCCAAAATATGTTCAACTGTACCACACACTATCTCTAGTAGATGTACATATACAAGGTATTGCTACAGTACATCCAGTGGTACAATACGTATATAAAATTCTTAATTGCAATAATAATTATAAAATATTAATGATTTTTATGTAATATTATTGTGTATATTATAATAATGTGGTTTGGTAACTATGTAATTGCAAAACCATTCTCATAACAACTTGAGGGTGTGTACAAACGGACCCCAAATGTTGAAAGGACATGTTTGGGAAGTGACACCAGCCATTAGTACTGAAGACATCACAGTGCTAACAGATGAGGCATATAATATGTTTGAAACATCTACACAATGTATGTACATAGGTATGCACCTACGTATACACAGTTTCTGATAACAAAGACAATCGTATGATATTGGCAGGTGGCAAGAGTGGTATTATTTCTGTGGGTTGAGTATGGTTTATTCTCAAGGATATCGGATTCAAAATTTTTATCTCGAGACAAAGCCAGAGTTCTTTCACACGATTACTTGAACAATAGTGGGATGGAATGCTGTCTACTCACACTTAATGCGTGTGTGTTCCAGTAGCAAGTATTGTATCCTTGTACGTAGGTCAACAGCCTTCCTGGGTTGAAGGGGTACTCAAACATAAGTAGTACATACGTACATTACTATGCTGTGAAGATTTGTACAGTGTAACCTGTTCACAAGGGCCACCCAGGGGACCAAGAAAATGTGGTCTCTGTAGACAGGTGGTCTTCATATAGAGGTGTACGTATCAGTGTAGTTGAGATGTATACGCATATAGTGTATCGGATGTTCAATAGTGGTCCACAGACCACAGATACTCCTACTGTGAATACGACCCCAGCCACTACCTGCTGTGGAGTAAGTACACAAATATAACAGGCTTAATTTTTCAATTATACAAAACTCCCCTCACAAGAACAAAGGATGCCTCTAGCAAAATGTAATATCATTTTCATGCACATTTTGGTCACTACAAAGACTGCACAATGTGGAAGTTATGCTGAAGTGTGGTCTGTACTAAGTGGATCTTCAATTAATAGATGGAAAATATGTACATAATACCATACATACGTATGTCTATACATATACGTATGTACGCATGTATGTGTATGTACTTACCCTGATGGGTGGGAGTTTTCAATAAACTACAAAAGTTCCGACAGGGGTACATTCACGAGATTTTGTAAGTGGTACTATTCAATCTAACAAGCTTCCTAATATTTACTGAACGAATGAGGAAACTCGCCAAACCCACGAGCCTTGGAATCTCTACCGAATGAACGAATGAAAGAGCGAATTGCCGAAATAGCAAGCCTTAGAGTATTAAATTTACCGAACGAATGACAATTGCTGCAGTGTTATTAGGCCTTCTTTCTGCTCTTTGTTGAAACCTCCATCGATACCAGCCCGCGTTAATGAATGTGCCTTTGGGGTATAACTTCTACATGTATGCACATACATATGTACGTACTTTATGTATACACATAGCTACTGATATACACACATACGTACATACGTACGTACATACATGCATAAATACGTATGTACGTACAAACGTATGTTAGTACAAATATAGGCATGGTACATACGTACATCAGGTAAACGTATGTATGTACATCAAATATGTATGTACATACATACGTACTTTCGTACATGTACACATGCCAAGTATAGTACACACATGCGTATGTATTTCCGCATATTCATGTACATATAACAGGACATGAACCACTCCAAGAATAAAACAAAATTAATGCCAGAATTTGAAGAGAGCGTCTTCTGACAATTTCTCTGCCAACAATTCTACGGTGTTACATAACATGTGTGTTACAATTATGTTATTAGATGTTTACACAGTTTATAATTTTCGGACTGCAGACCTGATGGCACATAACTTCAAAAAGCTTACAAATCATAAAATTGCTACCTTTTCTTTCACAACTTAACTAATGTTGTTGGATATGTAGAATTTTGTTTGAGGAAGAATTCAAGGTGTGTTCAGTGTCTGGGATGGTGAACGAGGCACACAGCTGCACACTCATTGAAATTGCATAGGGACTTTCCAGTTAGTACGCAGTGCAGTAATTGATTTACTGTGCAGTGGTATCCTTTTATGTATGGCTTTACTATAATATTATAAAAGATAAATAATATGGCTAACAGCATACAAACAATCATACCTTTATACAACATGTGTACAATGTATGTATGTGTTTAGGTACGTAGGTAGTTACACCAGCTATGCAATATATTATAATATGTCATTTTACCTATATCACAATACAAACGTCTAGAGGTAAAATAACAAGATCCCAACAGAGTAATTTGGAAAGTTGATATTCCCTTTGTTGTCTCTGCCAATTCTACCCATGTTTGCAAGCACTGTCAAGAATTGTACCGTTCAACACATTCAAAAAGACAGACGAGGTCAACGAGGAAAAGCATACGAGTGTCCATTTAGCACATTTACGTACGTATGTACAGGGTCTCCCAGGACCTGGTAACGATTTTGAGATTGTTCTTTGCAGTCACATATGTGTGTGTTGGAGAATCTCTCCCTAAGAGTGTAAGTACGTATGTACGGCACATACTCTAGGCATCAGAATAATCATGATACATCAGAACAAAGCATTATTGTGTAGAAATCACTGTGATTATGTCATGTTACATGAAGTCGATCTCACACCAATGTACCTGAGATATGCGCATTACACTGTCCACATGCTTTAGAAAATAATGCTACCTGCCACTACTAGGTGTACAGTCAATTCTCATCATTTTACCACCATTTTACACCAAATCTTCAACCACCCACAACTTCCTCACAGCCATACAATACATAAACAGTAACACAGAACTATCCAGTTAATCCACCAAACTTGTCCATCCATTATAGTTTTAGAACACAAATTGTGGCCGATTGTCTAGAATTCACTACATATGCATGTATGTATGAAAGAACAAGTGCTAATGCGATACAAGACTGTGACATTGGACAGTATGAAGCCTCCCCAGCATACGTACGTATGTACATACAGTACACGAAGTCCTTACAAGCTTTTTTGAATGGTCATTACCTCACAGTACAATGGTATCCACAAACTACGTACGTACGTAATACACCTAGGTACGTACGTAGGTCTCAATTAATAACATTTTCAATTAACTTCTTGTGAATGGTGAGCGGTGATACCCCTGAAGGCTCTTTGAACACAGGCACCCACTGTGTTCACCCCAGTGACATCACAGAGAGCAGTGGTGCGTACACATGCACAGTAAGTCAGGTTGGCTGTGGTCATTTCCATCTTTAAAATCCCCCGGAGCCGACCAACACAACAGAAACCCTTTAACATCTATGGCACGTTTCAACACAACACAAAGATAATAGAAGATCACACAGTCTGGCTTATACAGAAAAAGATCATGTGTTTAGGTTTCATTAGATATGAAGAATGTGTCCGTGTCCCGTTGTATGATGAGAGGGGATTTTTACTGTACCAGTTGGGGATACACATGCAGTAGTAGGGGCCTTGAAGGGGGCGCATTGCACACGGTTTTGTGGCCAACGCACATCCTTGGATACAACTGATATGAAAATGGACTCAGTTTACTTTGGTACTGAGTCCCGAAGGCTGTGTGTGTTGGAAATTCCCTCACAATGCACTTACAGTAACAAGTGGTGTGCGAAGATACAACCAATTGGTAGCCTGATCAGCTGTGTGAATAACCAACGGAAGCAGAGCTCATCACATTTACATGTGTAGATAAATAATATGTACGTATGTATATAAAAAAGCCCAGAACACACACATGAGAGGGAGGGAGGGAGAGGGGGAGACAGAGAGAGAGGGAGGGAGAGAGGGAGGGAGAGAGAGAGAGAGAGAGAGAGAGAGAGAGAGAGAGAGAGAGGGAGGGAGGGAGGGAGGGAGGGAGGGAGGGAGGGAGGGAGGGAGGGAGGGAGGGAGGGAGGGAGGGAGGGAGAGAGAGAGAGAGAGAGAGAGAGAGAGAACACATGTTTGTAAAATGTAACTTGCCTAGTAAGCACTACAAGGGTTCAGTGTTTGTTGACATAGTGTACATGAAGTAGGGACCAAAAGGTATTATATGTACGTATGTGCTAAGTAACAAGGACACATACAAAGCAGTTGTCCCGTACTTGTGGGTAGCATACATGAGTGAATGGAGAGTGCTCAAACCACCACCTACGTACGTAGTACTGTATATACAAACTACAAGGAAAAGGGTTGTGTATACAGGGTACTTTCACTTGAACAAAGAGAACAACTGTATTCAACAAACAAAACATATGTATATATACATACAGTATGTGAAAAATACACTGTACAATCGAATAGGAATTTCGGACTGTGAAGTTTCCAAGTTTCCAACAACAACCGATTTTCCCAACAATACACTGTACGTATGTACGTATGTACGTATGTACAATTGAGTGCAGGTGCATACAGTTTGATACAGACCATTCACAGAAGTACTGAGACTTGCGTAAACACCAATCTCATAAGGCACCCATCGCACAGTGCATGTATGTATGTATTGCAGGTATGAACTTACATAGTAAATAGTACTGCTCCCATTAGTCTCACTACATATTTTACATCACAATGAGCAATAGTGGAGCATTCTGCACTGTTTGCGTAAAGGCAAACTGCACAGTTGTGCGTGATAAACTGGCTTTAGTACATAGGTACATATGGGGCTTCGGCTTTTTCAAGTCAGAAGTCACCTTTGGACAAACGGGTTTCATCTTAATCACACAAGCCTTCAATGCAAATACACACATATGTATGTGCATACGTATGTACGCATGTACGTATGTTTACACAGTATGTACACATTTGTATGGCATGTACACAATTGTACGGTATGTACACAATTGTATAGTATGTACATGCATACGGTATACTCTGTACCTTGTAAGATATACGTACGTAAGTATGTGAAAAGATTGTGATGTGAACACATCCAGTGAGAACATTGTGAAGTGAAATATTAACAATACGACATGCTACATGATAACATTCGATAATCCATTGTCTGTTGAAAGGCAAATTCCAGGTTATGCTTTCGATGATTCTTTACATCACATACAGTTGATTACAGTGAATACTTGTTAATCTGCCGCAATTCGTTTTCAAAGAATATGGTGGATTAACGAGTTTGGCAGATTAACTGGATATTCATTGGTACTTGTACATTATATTGATACTGGGAATTTGTGGTGGAATAAAAGGCTTGGGAGATAAAGCGGTGGCGGATTGACAAGAATTCATTGTACATTCATAGGAATTGCTATACGACATTTCTCTACATTGTCAAAGAAGCTTTAGTAGTGACTGGTTTACTACACTGGGTTCCTATGTATCTCAGGAATACACCATTGGAACTGCCAATGACACATAATGTGAGGTCATACCACGCACGCACATATGCACACAAACTAAATGAATTCTCTGAAGACACATACGTACGTACGTACGTAGGTGAATAGAGATATACGTTTGTGCGCACGTAATAGTAAAAGGACCATTAGTGTTATCTGCACAGAATATGAGTACATACGTATTAAGCCTTTACATATGTACGTATATGGTAGAAGAGACACAATAAACAAAGAAATGTATTTTTACACTAGCCTCATAGTGGTCTCATTTATGAGGTTTCCTACTTCTGATGTTGACAGAGTGCGTCGAGTAGCACGGCAAAAGATTAACCTCTGGAGTATCACATACGTACTTGTGACGTGTGTGTGTGTGTGTGTGTGAGTGTGTGTGCGTGTGAGTGTGCGGAGTGTGTGTTTGGTACAAGTTGTCCAGTTGTACAGGTACCAAGTGATACAGAACAACGTATACAGATAAAGTGTGTGCATGTACGTACATAAGCCTTCAACAAACCATCAGTAATAAAACATAGTGGCTATTCGTTAATCTCTCATTGCTCTATCCAGTAAATCCATCATTTCTGGGTGTGGATTCATTTGTCTACGAACATACGTACATAGTAATATGATTGCGATATTCCACCAAACTCATTAATACATTTCTCCTTCTACAAATTGCAACAGTTTAGCTCAAATTTCTAGGTAAGTCAACGGAGTGCTCTCGTCCCAACACTTTTTCTTTGGAGTATTGCCTTATTATCAGCATTTGATTAGTACAATTTCTGATCAATACATACGTACGTACATACATAAGTTTGTAAGGAAATTCATTTCTTTGGTGAGGTTTGACCTACGTACCTACACAAACTCCACTGTACATACCAACAAGAGTAACCAGGGCTTGTAGAGAGCAATGAAGGAATCTGGAAGACATTACTACGTGCATGGTAAGCCAATCGAAAACAGAATGTGATTTCAAACCAACTAAATGGACTGACTTAAGACGAAAATGTTAAGATAAGGATAGTTTTCAACATGATTTTAACTTACATACGTATGTACGTATGTACACTCACAGGTAAGTATACACAAGTGTACAGCGAAGTATAGTTGTTGCCTTAAGCTCCACTGTGCTTGATGTAACTTTGTAGAAACATGTAAGATGATAAATGGTGTGCCAAACATATGCAATTTGTGTAGTTACATCTAGAGAGAATGTAAAAAACGTAGGTCTTATCCAGACTAACCATGCGTGAGCATATACATACCTGATCAAATTGACCAGGGTGATTTAGTGCTGATACTAGCACTCACTGTGTACATCTGGGAAGGTATGAAGCCAATCCTAATGTATGCAATCCCATGCATGTATGTATGTGTGCACATACGTACGTAGGTATGTACTATGGATCTGTGTACTTGCTGTAAGACCTGCTTAACACATACTTGAATCAATTTTCATGACATCTTAACAGAATACACATACACACACTCACACTATGGGCTATCCTTGGAATTAGGACATGTGCGTACATGTGTTAATTGTTTACGTAAACTGATCCCATACACAGAGTGTTTGAACTATGTGTTTCCCACACTGTGTAACCACATACGTACATTAAACAAATACTAGTTAATCCTATGTAGGTACGTGTGTATGTACACAGTAGCACGTGTGTACCTTGAAGGGGAAACCAACTTATTCATTCTCTTACACATGCAAACATACACAAAAAACAGATCAGTTTTACTGCCCAAATATCCTCTACTCTTCACCAAGTTGTCTGAATGGTGCAGAGCATTGGTGATGTACCTAAATAAACCTTACTAGGGACAATGTTTGGAATGGGTTAAGCTTAAGCACCTATAAACTATGTACGTACATACGTACGTACGTATGTATGCTCTCCACTAACACAAGGTGAACAAAGATGGAAATCTTTGGAATATATATCAAATGAACTGTTAATTAGTGCACTTCACGTAGCCATAGGAAAATGATTGTAAAATGTGAACTACGAAGGTTAGTTCAGTTTTGTGGCCAACGAAGACCTTCATGGCTGTGGTGTATTACAAATATTACCTATAGCTACTGTACGTATGTAATGGATCACGGAAACTCAAGTTCACACTGCAACTGATACCTTAGCGTGCTAGGAGCGTGTAATAACCAGTAACATGTACTAGCCAGGTTCATTAACCTGCATACAGACATGGGAACTAACCTGCACTTTTATGGTGCCCTTCACTTCTGTGGATCCCCCACTGACAACTGCAGTCCACTCTGACCTCCATCTTCCATTCCAGAAGTTGTTCGGGTTGTACTTGTGATCCTCAATGCAGACGATCAACTTCACTCCCCCACCGGCCGAACTCCCGTAGACGGTCACAACACCATTCGGGTAATGATCTTTGACGTAGGCTGTGATGGCCCTCTCCAAGGCCGCTCTGTAGGGCTCTGCCTTGTTGTCGATGGAGGATGGCCGAGTGTCCACAGCCTCTTTCTTGAGATGGTCGTACTTGAAGGACTGTTTGGAGCGTGGGTCAAGGTACCGTCCCTCCTCCACGAGACCGTGCTTGCTCACGATTACTTGTTCGTCGGTTCCATCCACTTTGGCTGGCGTGAACTGGTCCATGTTGTATTCAGCAAAGGCTTTAGAAGTCCCATCCTTGAGAAGTTGGTCATTTGATATAAGTGTACGAACGTCACTAAAGACCTCGTTAAACTCCCCCGGAGGAGCGCTGGTCAAGAATTTCGATGCAATTTTCACCTTCGCGCTGTCTGAAATTTGGTCTCCCATGGCCCTTGAGTTGATTTCTTGGCCGAAGAATCAAAATTACTTCCAAACGAACAGCCCTGTTGAAAGAGGAGGAGCTTTGCGGCGTGGGGTACAAATTATATGGATATGACCGTATTGCGGGATATACATTTTATGTATAAAATGTATTTTATATTGTTACAACGTGTTTATTGGTCACAAAACTCGCCAAACAGAAAATCCATGCACGAAACATTTCCTTTTATAGAAATGACGTGTCAAAAATGGCGCTCGTTCACAGTGATGATGTCATACGTGTACTATTTACGTGACCTATCACAGTGGCATTTAGCTACGTGGTGCCAAACAAGCAATGCAGTAGAACTTTTGTTACACAAGAGTTCCTCAATGTAGAAGTCACTATTAATTTTAGTATGTATCCATAACTACCCTGCACATGACACAGAATGGTCAGCATATTAGAAATGAGATTTTTAAGTTACTTATAAACTGGATAGAAAGTTTTCACATTTCATTTACCATACATGATTTTCTGTTCCATCATATCTCGATTTCCCACAGAAAAGTCATCCACGTGTAATGGCATAGAGATAATTATAATGTCTTCTGTGTACTGTTAGCCAGGTCTACCATGTTGGCATGGAGACCATTATACTGTCTACCATGTTGGCACGGAGACCATACATGTCTACCATGATGGCACAGAGACTATACATGTCTACCGTGATGGCACAGAGACCATACATGTCTACCGTGATGGCACAGAGACTATACATGTCTACTGTGATGGCATGGAGACCATTATACTGTCTACCGTGATGGCACAGAGACTATACATGTCTACCGTGATGGCACAGAGACTATACATGTCTACTGTGATGGCATGGAGACCATTATACTGTCTACCGTGATGGCACAGAGACTATACATGTCTATATACTGTGATGGCATGGAGACCATACATGTCTACCATGATGGTATGTGAGAGACTATAGATACCTACTATTACTATGGTATGAAAGCAGCTAATGTATGTACATGATAGCATTAGCATGTAAATCTGACTCATGCAAAGGAATTGGCGCACATTCGAGGCCAACTTTCTCAAAGTTAACCAAGTGATACAAGGATTATTCAACCAGCCATCATGGCATGCATATACATGAAAGATGGTGTGTATGGCTATTATGTTATTTAAACTTCCACTATGAAAATTGACATCTGTCAACCACATCTTACACTTTCCGGAGTTCACGGTGTAGCCAGAGATGGGCGGCGTTCACTCTACCAGTGAAATCTAAATGAATTATGTATCACCGCAGGTTGACCGCAGACACTGGAAGTCAGAGCAATGAAACGTTACAGTAGATAAACATTCGAACGTTTGTATTATATAGCTATGGCCAGACACATGTAAATGAGCAACTACGTACATGAAACAATAAAGTACAAGTTGACATGGTAACATAGAGATAATCATAATGTTTTCTGGGTTCTGTTATCCAGGTTTACCGTGTTGGCATGGAGACCATTATACATTCTACCATGTTGGCATGGAGACCATTATACATTCTACCATGTTGGCATGGAGACCATTATACATTCTACCATGTTGGCATGGAGACCATTATACATTCTACCATGTTGGCATGGAGACCATAATACATTCTACCATGTTGGCATGGAGATCATACCTGTCTACTGTGATGGCATGGAGATCATACATGTCTACCGTGATGATTTGTGAGAGACTATAGATACCTACTTTATTATGGTGTGAAAGCAGCTAACGTATGTACATGCACAATATCATGATTAGCATGCAAATCTGATTCATGCAAGAGAATTGGTGACAAAGAGAGCCCATTCGAGGCCAACTTTCTCAATGTTACCCCAGTGATACAAGGATTATTCAACCAGCCATCATGGCATGCATATACATGAAAGATGGTGTGTATGGCTACTATGTTATTCAAACTTCCACTACAAATATTGGCATCTGTCAACCACATCTCACACTTGCCGGAATTCATGGTGTAGCCAGGGATGGGCGGTGTTCACTCTACCAGTGAAATCTAAATGAATTATGTATCACCGCAGGTTGACCGCAGACACTGGAAGTCAGAGCAATGAAACGTTACAGTAGATAAACATCCGAATGTTTGTATTATATGGCTATATGGTCAGACACATGTAAATGAGAAACTACATGAAACAAAAGTACAAGTTGACATGGTGAGAGAGAACAGATAAACGAGAAATCCTGCAAACATAAACTGAAAGTAAATTGGGTCAATGAGTACAGTGTGGACTAACAAACTACTGACACCTGAGACGCATGCATTTACATAATATCAATAGTGAAGTCTTCACTCAGGCGTGCTTCTCTTCTGGGCCGTTAAAAGAAAAAATCATTCGATGGGTAGGTAGAGGAGGTCACTGTGGTTGCCATGGTAACAGGTGCCCGTGGCGAAGGTTTTTGGTAGGGTGAGAACACGCTCATGTCAGCCACTTCATTGGCCGGAGAGCTGACTGTTGATACGCTTCCTGTCGTGCTTAGAGGGGGAGGTGGGTAGTATGACGTGCCTGGAGCAGATGTATAGGCAATGGTGGAGGGGACAACCAGTGAGGAATCACAGTTTAATTCATCTCGATAACCACCGAACGCACTTGCATTTGTCATTTTGTGCGCTGGGGAAGAGGCTGTCGAAACACTCCTTGTGGTACTGGGTTGTGGTGGTGGATAGCATGAGTTGTACTGGACAGAGGAGTACGGCAGTGTGTTGGGTACAGTCAGTGAATGCTCCTGGTTCACCTGGACTTGAGGATATCCCGACATGGGGGCAATACCACTCCCATAGTAGTCAACAGTGCGGTGGGCACTGGGAACAGCCAAGTACGGCACAGATGGTGTGTTTGTCCACATCGAATTGCTGCAATGTGAATTGACGTATTGACCGGTTGTGAAGGCAGTCCAGTATGGCGAGAGGGTGTCCTGACCGGGTGCAATCAGCTGGTGATGACAGGTTGGAGGAACGGGGGAGTGAGCTTTCGGTGACACACTCAGTGGAGAATAGGCTTGATGCAGGCTGTGAGGAGAGGATTGGGAGCTAGCTGAAGAGGACTTTATGTCTTCCCAGTCGGGAAGATCTGGGTTTGGGCTTTTCCCTTTCAGACTCAGCGACGTTTTGGTTGCAGTTGGAAGCGGTTTCAGTTTCGGTCGGCAATCGCTGGAGTCCAGTACATCGTAGAGGTATTCCGGGTGGCAGCAAAATCGGTAGACGAACTTCTCTCCGTAAACGCGTTGTATGAGCTTTCTTTCGTAGTAATAGCGGAGGGAACGGCTGAATTTGTCGAAATTCATGTTCTTGTGGTTCTTCTGGTAGCCCCACCAAGCTGCGATCGTGTCTGGTTCGACGATCCTAAACTCAAGCTCGGATTCGTCGTCGGTGTACTTGATGATCTCCGTGTGACCTTCCTGGAGGACAGCGTACAAGAACTGCCATAGCTGCATCCCTCCCTTGCCTGCATTTGGACAGAAGAAGAGAATACAGTCAAGCGTGCAATCAGACCTAGTCTAAGACTAGTCTCTTATCATCATAATACCATCATAGACACTCTAAACTAACGTTAGTTTAGAGTGTCCATGATACCATTACGTAGTATAATGTGTATGTTGTTATAAGCTGTTAGGCGTACGTGTCTACGGGTGAATCGAAAGGTGGTTAAGCTGTGAGGACTTACGTTGAGGGAGTTTGATGTCCTTGGGCAGCGATTCCGGGACGGGGACGTTCTTCCTACTCGGAAAATTACCGGAGGAGACCGGAGGGGTCATGACTTCTTCAGACATCGAACGTTCCGAGACGACGCTACTGCAGTTACTTTCCGGCGTGAGAGGAGAGGTGCGCTCCCGTCCGGCAGCCGTCTGCGACAGTGGGGTCGGGCCAGATACGCACAGCTTGTCGTTGTCCTTCATCGAGGAGCGAATTTCACAAGCGCCTGGAGTAGCATGGCTAAGAGAGGTTACCTGCATGGAGAACAACGATCGGCAGAGTGAATAGATGGTTCGACTATGAACGGAGGATCAGAAGAACGAAGAAATACGAGCTCTGTTTAAACTTACGAGTTGCATTATGTCTTCTTCTGCTGTAGATAGGGGCATCACAGTCTGAGTCAGTTCCATTTACATAGGTTTTCAACAGTGTGGTATTCTCCGCGGTCTTTATACCAGTCGGATTGCGGGGGTGTCGCCCACGTATTTGGGAACCCTACGGTCCCTAATGCGTGGGCAGAAGGCGGCGTTTTGGGGCCTCTCGCCCACTCACGAAGCCACTTTGGTTGTGAAATAATTCAATTAGCTACCCACAGCCCACGCATTCCGACCCTTCAGAGGCGGCTGTTGTGATAGAGCTGCGTTTGCGTAGGCGATTCAATTACAGAAGCAATGTTTCTGTTGTGAATACTTCCTTCATTGGTCTCAAGGAATTTGTTAGCACTCCAGTATATTTCTAGCACAATGTAGAACAGTGATTGAGGTACAATGAAGTCACGAAACGTACATTGAACAGTAGCACAGGTTACAATATGCTGTCTGCAAGAATGTAACATTATCATGGATTAGTTTAATATGTCTTTATTACTAGTAATATAGGACCCTTTGAAACCCTAGATCAGTACAAGATAACACATAATGTAGTTCAAATTGTAAGTATACAATTACAGAAACACTTTTGTGATCCAAATTAGTGGGTCCATATGATGTTGACACAGTGCCACGGTCTGCATGTACCCTACATGGGAGCTTCTTGAGTTCATATGAACTCTCTCACTACTGCAATGCATCGGGTCCTGGTATTCTCACCACTCTAAAGCAGTCAATGGTCTTGTCCTGGGTTCAAGGCAGGGAAGTTACAACGCTCTGTATGGTGTCAACTTCTTTCTCATCAATTAGCCTGTCTTCTCCAATTCCTGACTGTGGCCGTGGGTCTGGCCCATGCTATTCCTATTATTGTGTGGTCCTGTAAAATTTAGTACCAAAAGACTTAAACTCTAGATTCCAATGTTACAGTATTTTTTAAAAGTGACTAAGTATGAATGAATACCAAAGTATGAGGAGTCGTATAATCATACTTCCACACAAATCTTAAGGAAATATACTGACACGTACATATGCGAAACAATGTAAAGGTTAAACAAATGAGCGCATTTAGAAATAAATACATGCATGTATACACAAAACACATACAAAGGCAGTTCATACATGAGACACAGACACATACAGTACATACATGAAGCACATGCACATACTGTACATACATGAAGCACATGCACATACTGTACATACATGAAGCACATGTACAAACTGTACATACATGAAGCATGTACATATAATGTACATGCACAAACACAATAATTATTAGTACATACATACTTAAACACATACACTACATGTCCACAGGTACGGGTAGAGAAAGGAGAGGCTTCTTCGTTTGGCACGATGTTCTAAGACCCCAAAAGACCAACAATAGACAACTCAGAGGTTATGCTAGCGACACCACCATGTTCACTGCATTCTCCACCTCAGAATCATCCAGCTAGGGCATGTTAGCAACCTCAAGTAGCACAGAAATAGCTGTGAATCACTGCAATGGTAAATGTATTTCCTGTCGACGAGGAAAGTCTTCTCTTCACACGTTCTTTGCGGAGAATCCATCAATGATGTCATGCATACCAACGCAACATCTCGTCTGAAGGTTTTATTAGAATTTGGACGCGTAACAAGAAACGTTGCATGGTTCCGAGTTTCGCCCGCTTTTGGACAAACCGGAAATGCGTGGGCGTATGTACTCCATGGATGGAAAATGGCGGCCTCAAAGCAAAGGTTTTGTGAGCGAATAATTATTGTCCAGACAGTGCATCTTTCTGTTTGGGGCGAGTGTGAGGTATGTTCCGAATTGATAATAGCGTACTGTATTACGAAGCTATGCAGAGTTACTACATTTAAATTGATTTCTTAAAAATCGATTTTTACGAGCATTTCCTGTCCATTCTGTTGTTAATTGATTTATGAAACCACATCTAAAGGGCCTCTTTCATGTTTTCATTCAACTAATATATATCAAGTTCAATGCTTACGTAGATTGCACCGGAAGTTCTCTTTGTATAGTTTTTAGAGTTTGTAGCTGTCACACAACACGTGGACTGTCTTGGAGTGTGAGTGGGCTACCTTCCAGGATGGACTGTCCTGAAGTCCATGTGGGAATGTTACCCAGTGTGAACCCACTTATGTATGTGTACCTGTGATATAAGTGTGTCTTTATCAAAACCGTACATCTGTTTTTAGCAAGTATACATCAGATTTTGAATTTATTGTCCAAGTTGTATTTAAGTATGTTCGCTGTGTATGTGTCATTGGGAGATAATATGGATGAGTCATTAAAGGTGAAATGACCTATGTGCATATCTATATCATACATCTTGGGCTAATGATGATATGTGAATGATGTGCCACTTGATCTTACTCACACACACACACACACACACACACACACACACACACACACACACACACACACACACACACACACACCACACACACACACATACACACACACACACACACACACACACATACACACACACACACACACACACACACACACACACACACACGCACACACACACGCACACACACACACACGCACGCACACACACACGCACACACACACGCACGCACACACACCTAAAAATATAAGTACTTGCACACATAAACCTATACACAAAGGACCACGCACACGCAGGTACACACACACACACACGCACACACACACACACACACACACACACACACACACACACACACACACACACACACACACACACAGACACACACACAACTGCACATGTGTTCCTGTGATTATGAAATTAGTGTGATTCACCAACTAATGATGATTGCTCATGTGCATGAGTATGTAGTACTAATATCACCCAACCTGTTTACTATACGTATGTGTATCAGGTAGAACTGTATCAGTTACTCTAAATTCCATTGCAACTGAGACTGAAACCAAGTAGTCATGCTCATATGCATGATCATGCAGTGTTTGTGCTACAGAATCATGGCATCTCATCAAGAATCTCATGTGTCATCAGATTGCTATGTTTGGGGCAATTCAAGTTCACTTGGATACCCTACAGCTGTGTGTATATTGTGCATATTATGTTGTTTGTGATACAGGAGAACCCATCCTTAGTGACCACCCAGAGGGTTCAAGAAAAGATGGTCTCTGTAGACAGGTGGTCTTCATATAGAGGTGTATCAGTGTAGTTGAGATTGTGTATTGGATAGTTCAAGAGTGGTTACTTAGGACAGGTGGTCTTTGTTTGGAGGTGGTCTTTATAGACAGGTTCTACTGTGGTTCAATAGTAGTCACTTAGGACAGGTGGTCTTTGTTTGGAGGTGGTCTTTATAGACAGTTTCCATTGAAGATTATTACATTTCAATCATATACAGCGGTAGAGCTACTAGAAGACATAAAACATTCCAGTGGTATGTGTGCGAAATAGTTTCCCATCCCAGTAGTACATATAATAATACTAGTCCCAGGTATGGTTGTCCTGTAAAATTCTATACGCACACTTACAACATCAGAACTGGATATTTTTTACAGTTGAAACCACTTTAAATCAGTTTCATAAGTGAGTCCACCTCCCCACAAAGACCGCCTAGCTATCCTAAGTGAACCCTCTTCAACTATCCAATACTCAACTACACTGATACACCTATTATGAAGACCACCTGTCCACAGAGACCATATCTTCTTAGTTCGTTGGGTGGTCTTGATGGACAGGTTCAATTGTAGTCCTCTGAACACATGCCATTTCCATTGTTACAATGGTATCTGTGTTGATAAATGTAGTTGAGATTATGTATTGGATAGTTCAATAGTTGTCACTTAGAAGAGGTGGTCTTTGTGTAGAGGTGGTCTTTATAGACAGGTTCCACTGTTGTCTAATAATGGTCACTTATAGGACAGGTGGTCTTTGTGTAGAGGTGGTCTTTATGGACAGGTTCCACTGTTGTTCAATAATGGTCACTTAGGACAGACGGTCTTTGTGTAGAGGTGGTCTTTATAGACAGGCTTCACTATAACTTATGCACATTCAACATTGGAAATATGTTAGGCCAAATGGTGGTCTCAAATATGAGGTTCTACTGTACATTGATAATGTGTGCATTTTATGCATGTAAATTGCATGCTGACATTGCCCACATCAGATATGAAATCACTGCATACTGGGGTGGGTATATCCAGGTATGGGTTCAAAAAGGTCATTTATCAGCTAGGTACGGAGAGTACACTTCCCATGGTGAAGCCTTGTAGAGATGAGGAATTTCAACTACAGTGGAGCATCTTGTAAAGACCACCTCTACACAAAGACCACCTGTCCCAAATTCCCACTATTGAACTACATTAGAACCTGTCTATAAAGACCACCTCCACATAAAGACCACCTGTCCTAAGTGACCACTATTGAACTACAGTGGAACCTGTCTATAAAGACCACCTCTACACAAAGACCACCTGTCCCAAGTGACCACTATTGAACTACAGTGGAACCTGTCTATAAAGACCACTTCTACACAAAGACCACCTGTCCCAAGTGACCTCTATTGGACTACAGTGGAACCTGTCTATAAAGACCACCTCTACACAAAGACCACCTGTCCTAAGTGACCACTATTGAACTACGTACATTGGAATCTGTAATCAGTATTCAAATCCCACTTGTCCTAAGTCACAAGTATTGGACCATCCACAATGTCAACCCAAACCCAGTGGAGCACTCCTGTGTGAGGACCACCTGTCTTTAGACACAACCTTTGCCTGGTCCCTTGGATGGTGTTCATTATTGCATACATCGAATAGTTCAAGAGTGTTGGTGGCTGTTAATACAGTAAAACCTGTATATAAAGACACCCCCCAAGGGACCTGAAGTAGGTGGCCACTATAGACAAGTGGTCTCTGTATATGGAGGTCCTGTACTATAGTAGAGTTGACATTGTGGATAGTTCAATAGTGGTCACTTAGGACAGGTGGTCTTTGTGTAGAGGTGGTCTTTATTACAGGTTTTACTGTATACGTTTCACTGTACATGAAGTCATGTACATTGGCCCAAATGTGTTTGTTGAATTTGGAACAGTCAGTAAAATCTCCAAAGTTGTATGATGTCAATTGGCTATATGTATGAGGCAGAAGGGTTGTTGGCTAAGTAAGGTTTCCTATAACCCAATGCTGACTGTATGCTTCTAGAAACATCCTGAGGTGTATACAGGAACATGTACGTAAATATATTCATTTATTTGTCCACACAATGAATATCATTATTATGAGGATAGTATCATAGTGTCAACAACTTACCCGGTATTGATTATACCCAGGGTAATGTACCCATTACAATTGTATTATCTTGCAATACAGCAAGATATGTAATAGTGTTGGAATTTGAAATCATGGGAGGGATTGTTAACATACAGTTGGGAATGTACTGCTATGTTGATATTGATTGAAGTAAGCTTGGAGATGTTGGAGGTCTGTATATTGTCTCTTCAACAATATGATGGAGTTTGCAATGCATGTAACTTTGAGAGATGTATTTGAAGATGGGATCAGTGATAACTAGTAGACATTGCTTGCATACCTGTGTGTATGTGTGTGTGTGTACATACGTATGTCTGTGTGTGTATGTTGGTGTGTGTATGTTTGTGTGTGTGTACGTATGTCTGTGCATGTATGTTTGTGTGTGTGTGTCTGTGTGTGTATGTCTGTGTGTGTATGTGTGTGTGTGTGTGTGCATGTGTGCATGTGTGCATGTGTGTGTAAGTATTGTTTCAGTTAGCAAAACCTTTTTAGTAATAGTTATAGTTATTTAACCAATGACAGGAATTGGAATTTTAATTTTAGTCATAGTATAAA
>OZ026558.1:3723968-3726468 GCA_964020155.1 Chondrilla cf. caribensis | reverse complement strand
CCTCACCATCACAGCACACTACACATATCTCTCACCATCACAGCACACTACACATACGTAACTCCTCACCATCACAGCACACTACACATACGTAACTCCTCACCATCGCAGCACACTACACATCTCTCCTCACCATCACAGCACACTACACATATCTCTTTACCATCACAGCACACTACACATACGTAACTCCTCACCATCGCAGCACACTACACATCTCTCCTCACCATCACAGCACACTACACATATCTCTTTACCATCACAGCACACTACACATACGTAACTCCTCACCATCACAGCACACTACACATATCTCTTTACCATCACAGCACACTACACATATCTCTTTACCATCACAGCACACTACACATACGTAACTCCTCACCATCACAGCACACTACACATATCTCTTTACCATCACAGCACACTACACATACGTAACTCCTCACCATCGCAGCACACTACACATCTCTCCTCACCATCACAGCACACTACACATATCTCTTTACCATCACAGCACACTACACATACGTAACTCCTCACCATCGCAGCACACTACACATCTCTCCTCACCATCACAGCACACTACACATACGTAACTCCTCACCATCACAGCACACTACACATACATATCTCCTCAACATCGCAGCACACTACACATATCTCTTTACCATCACAGCACACTACACACTACACATCTCTCACTACACACAGCAATTCTCTATGTACCCTTACAACATGCCCTCTCAACACAGCTTCACAATGCATGAACCTGCCACAGGTAGGGTCTTCCCAGCAGTGATTACTATAATTGAATTTGCACCTGGCAGCTCTTTGAACTCCCTGACTCTGCGTTAGGCTCTGACTTCATAAACCCCCTTAAATCATCTCTTTTGAGGTGAAGTGGTCACAGTGAAAAATTGAAAATTGTACCTCTAGACTCTGTGATTGTAGCCTTAATAATTCTTTTATATCGAGTTGATGTGTAATAATATCATGTTCTCATATACGTACATACGTAGGCGTATAACAAGTCTTCTACTTCTGTAGAAGAACTACTGTACATATTCAGACATATCAGGTGTGATAATATCCACATCCTATTGTGTACATACTACTGTATGTACATACGTTGGTGTGTATGTGTGTGTGTGTGTGTGTGTGTGTGTGTGTGTGTGTGTGTGTGTGTGTGTGTGTGTGTGTGTGTGTGTGTGTGCGTGTGTGTGTGTGCAGGTTCCACTGTAGTTCAATAGTGGTCACTTAGGACAGGTGGTCTTTGTATAGAGGTGGTCTTTATAGACAGGTTCTAGTGTAGTCCAAGTATGGCCACTCAGGACAGGTGGCCTTGTGTAGAGGTGGTCATTAGTACAGGTTATGCTGCACATACATGCTCGTCTAGTGAGTTCACAACTCAAGTAGTATGGTCATATTTCCCCTTCTTGTACACCTCATTTCCTCTTCTGGCACCAGAGGCCTTTATCTGTATGGAATTGCTGGCTTCATCCCTGAAAGACCATATAAGGTGTCCATGCTATACCTGTGTTTGGGATTCTGTTGTGTCTACAGCTCACATTGCACAAGGTCTGTCTGTGTGGTGTGTGTGTGTGTGTGTGTGTGTGTGTGTGTGTGTGTGTGTGTGTGTGTGTGTGTGTGTATGTGTGTGCTTGTTACTGTACGTATATGTGTGAAATCTAGCAATACAGTTAGAGCAACCTCTCCACAACCTCACCCTTGGTTCCTCACTGCAGCTCCCATTATGACCAGTGTGCTGTTGTAACAAATACAATTACTGTGTAGGTGAATACATCTGTTTCCACAAGATACGTTGGTATACGCATAGACACTCCAAGGTTACATCGTTTAGAGTGTCTATGGTAGTGCTGTTTGAAGAGGTTTGCCTGTAGAAACATCCATGTGTGTAAGCAGAAGTAACATTCCTACAGTATATATGTATGTATGTATGGTGGAATGCTTGTTTGAGGAACTGTAGTGAGACCACCTCAGTAATGGGACCACCTCGGTAATGAGACCACCTCTGTAGTAAGACCACCTCTGTAGTGAGACCACCTCTGTAGTGAGACCACCTCTGTAGTGAGACCACCTCTGTAGTGAGACCACCTCTGTAGTGAGACCATACCAATTGAGACTGTGGTTGGCCATGTCATAGTGGAACCCACCTATAGTTCACCATAGTAGCGAGATCATTTCTGGATTAAAAACCACTTTATCCAGCCCGTGAATTCCCTTACTGTATTGCTCTATAAGTTTCCACTCTACTCTACAAGTTGGACCACTTCACAATTGAGACCACTTTGATTGCTCCCATAGGTGGTCTCAATTGTGAGGTTCTACTGTACTTCAACTGGTCCCATAGGTGGTCTCAAATGTGACGTTCTACTGTGCTTCAACTGGTCCCATAGGTGGTCTCAAATGTGAGGTTCTACTGTACTTCAACTGGTCCCATAGGTGGTCTCAAATTTGAGGTTCTACTGTACTTCAA
>OZ026558.1:3716468-3718968 GCA_964020155.1 Chondrilla cf. caribensis | reverse complement strand
GTATAGTATAGGCTTCCACTGAGTGTTTGCATGTGCCAGCTACAATGTGAGCAGTACATCTTTGGTTTCCACTGAGTGTCTGCATGTGCCAGCTACAGTATGAACAGTACATCCTTGGTTTCCAGTAAATTTCCCCATGGATTTTATTAAAATAGGTGCGAAATTTGGATTTGTGTACTTTGTGTGTATGTACAGTATTACAAACCAACACGTCATGCCTCTCAGGACTATTAAGACTCATGTCCAGACTATTGGGGCGATGGGTCGTGAAAAGGTGTTGGATTGTAGGGATTCTACTACAGTATACTCATCCATGGGATAGCATTAAATTTTGTCAAGAATGAGGTACTTTTTGTATTGTCACATGTTGATACTCAGCTAACACTACTCAGAAACAAACGTTACAAGTTTGTGTGTGATATTTATTCGTCGAACATACCTATTTGATTACACGGTGGGATGTACCAGCTGTTTAACAGGCCTCTCTAGTATACAACTGAATTACCCTGTTTTTTTAAACAAGTCTATACAGCAGGATTACCAGGGTATTTAACAGGCCTATCCCATTGTGTAGTGGAATTGGCCAGTTGTTTGACCCTTTATTGTTCATGAGCCACTATAGAGGCTCACTTAGCAGTTGTTCGAATTTCTGTTAGTTCTTGTGTTTTCTTTTATATATGACTGACGGTTAGTATTAGACCTTTCAAACACTTTATACAAGTTTTATAGTCATAGCATTTATGTGCAGTCTGTACCAAAGAACTTCACACGGAATTACCATTGTACGTAGTTTACGAAGAAACGCAAATGAAACGTTCCAAATAAAATGGCTTCTCAAAGACAATGTGAAGTACTACATAGTGAAATTAACAGTGTTTATACTAATACTTCTGGTTATATGTACAGGATTTATATTAATATCATTGCTTCTTGAAGTACACTCACAGACTACAACTGATAATATGATATAACTGATGTTGAGAGTGTGATGATGAAGTATACGATCTACTGTGTATACTAAGTACATTGAGTGCATGTGTGTTTTAGTATTACATGAGTTAGTGGATGTAAATTTCCAACAATTTTGTTCCAAAGTTATCAGCCAAGAGTCGTCGACGACCAGTACACAATCAAACTGTGATGTCATTGTTTGTCTCTTGTCAAACAGAGAGAAAAACAGACAAACACCTCGTATAGGACATGAATTAATACATTACTGTGCTATCAATTTTATACCGTGTTGTGTTACTGAATGTGACTCCACCAGATCCTCCCTCCCCACCTTTGAATCTTGTGTGAATGCCCTATTAGTGTGTTGTCGGCTCTCCCTGCTGTCCCTCATGAGCTTGTAGTAGTGTAGCATTTAGGCTAAGGTGCGTACACATGCCTTGTGTGCTAATGCTTTGGAGCGATAGTGTGTGATGTCGTGTATGAAGTTTTTCACCGGGCGCCTTGTGAACTAGCCTCTGGCTAAAGGCCTTCCTGGTGTAATTATGTTCCTTAGCCCTAATATTAACTGTAACACCATCTCCCAAAGTACAATGCATCACCGTGGTGTTGGTGTTTGAATTTCTGCAGTTCTTGCCCATTCTTCCGTCATCAACCAAAGGGAGTGAAATCCCTCTTAATGAAATAAAAGGTACGTGTACTGTGTACTATGTGTTAGTATACATTTATGTAGAATGTAATACCGCTTGCGTCAAAGTTTTTTTGAAGGTTGCTCCTTGTATTACTGTTAACAGATACATGAGGTCCTGTTCTTGGTCACTCTATTTATTCACTCTCTTATTGTCATTGTCCTACCCTATGATGCTATGAACACACACACACACACACACACACACACACACACACACACACACACACACACACACACACACACACACACACACACACACACACACACACACACACACACACACACACACACACACACACACACACACACACACACACACACACACACTTGCACACACACACACACACACACACACACACACACACACACACACACACACACACTTGCACACACACACGCATGCACGCACGCGCACATGCACACACACGCATCCTCACACACCCATCCACACAAGCACATACACACACACACATGGATGCATATGTACACACACACACACACACACACACACATGCACACATACCCATGTGCACACACACACACACACACACACACACACACACACACACACACACACACACACACACACACACACACACACACACACACACACACACACACACACACACACACACACACACACACACACACACACATGCACACACACACACACACACACACACACACACACACACACACACACACAACACACACACACACACACACACACACTAGCACATGCACACACACACACACACACACACACACACACACACACACACACACACACACACACATGCACACACACCCATGTGCACATGCACACACACACACACACACACACACACACACACACACACA
>OZ026558.1:3583968-3711468 GCA_964020155.1 Chondrilla cf. caribensis | reverse complement strand
ACATTGATCCTGTAGGTCAGTGGGTTGGGATCACCACCATTGTCCTCTGCGGGACTCCAGGAGACAGTGGAGGAGAATGGTTGAGGGTTGGAGAAGGAGAGGTTTCTTGGAGGAGTGGGTGGAGCTGCACAATAAAATAAGAGATATTGTAATCTGTCTTGCACCTATAGTTATCAACATGCTTTGAATCAGCTCACCAAGTACATTGACAGTTACTTCAGCAGTTACACTCCCAACGGTGTTGTTAACAGTGCAGGAATACACTCCTCTCTCCTCCCTCTTAATGGAGGATATAGTCAAGACAGACTCACTGATCCAGGGACCACTCAACTGACTGCTATTGAAATAGAACAAGGCTCCAGTGGGTTGTGGGTTGCTGGACACAGGTGTGCAGTTCAAAATAAAGGAATCTCCTGACATGAGACTTTGTGGACTCTCGTCAACATTGACAGATGGTGGATCTGAACAGAAATGATATTGTCATAACAAACACACTTGGACCATGTCCATAAAACAGTACTCACACTGAACATCCAATGTGAAGTTGGCCGTATCCATCCCAGCTCCATTTCTACTGGTAACAATGTATGTACCACTGTCATCTCTGGTAATGTTCCTTATTGTAATGGAGTCCACACTAAGAGTGATCCTGTTATCACTAGCTACCACTTGACTGTCCTTTGTCCAGTTGAAATCAGAGGGGATAGGGCCAGCATCCAATCTGAACTGATAGGTGTACACACTTGTACCTTCAGTGACAGTAGTGGACAGTATGTTGTCCAGAGTGTACTCTGGAGGATCTGGAAGGAAGGACATGAGCTGTGTGAGGTCATTGATGTCAGTATCTAATTAATGGAATTCATTGGTTGATGATGGATATAAGCTCACATGCTATTGTCAAAGTGGCTGGAGGTTCACTCTGTTCAATCTGGATGACTACACTTACCAATGCCATACAAGACACAGTGACACCATTCAGAGACCTCATCACTGATGTGAGAACTAAAGGAGATCCGTTAGTACCAACAATCACTCCTCCAGTCCCACTCACAGCTCGGCTGGAACTAATAGTAGTAACCACTTCGCTTCCACTTCTCAGAATCCATGATATACTGTAGATTTGAGTGTTGTCGCTCGAACTTGCTGCACACTCAAATGTAGCATTACCTCCTTCTACCACGTCTTGACTGGATGGTAGGATGGTAAAGTTGACTGTTTGAGACGAAACTATATTATGGGAATTGATATGTGAGCATGTTAGCATCCAAACAACAACAGTCTGCAACAGAGCTCTTAAACCTATTGTCATTAGTATTGCAATATCTCAACTTGGACACAACTGAGTAAAATACAGGTATTACACATACGTACTCCGTCCAATCGAATTATAGATTCATTCTTCTGCATGCACTATCTTTAGTCTCATGCATGATAACAAAGTTGATAAATATTTAGAATTTTCTTTTATTATTAGTCAAAGAAATGATAATGAATACCTACACTGTATGTCTAGGGTAGCACAATTAGCCAGTTCTCTGCTACCCATCAAATTGGTAGGAGTGAAAACACAACCATTGTCTGAATCTTCTAATGGATCAAATCTGTGCTGTGCTACCAACTGAAGTGGCACCGAGGGACCTCAGGCAACTCTAAATGTTATTGTTGTCAAAGGTAGAGCCTGAAATTCCCAGTAGGTACATGTAACAGTCAAATTCTGTCCTCTTGCTCCAACAAGAGGTTTTGATTGGAGTAGAAACTTGAGCGGTATAGACACAAAGAATACACAGAGCAAAGAGAATCCTTCCCAGCAGTAACATTTGCTTCTGCATTCTGTACCACTATTACGAACTGATACGATTGAAAACACATCACTATCTATCTATATATACATTGCTTGCATGGCATGGCGATCCCTATATATACACGTGCTACCACCTTATTCTGTGCTATGAATCAATAAATATTTCCCACAACACATAATATTTATTGTCAATCTATATTGTGAATATCAAACAATAGGCCTTGTTCACAGTTGATAATGTAGGGCAAGATCTATAATGATTGGGTCTTTTTTGCGCTATCATTCCAAAATAAATGCAATTACGTACATGATAATAAATGAGCTCACAACATCCTAGTCGTATGCTCAGATCACCCACCCCTCACCAGGAATGAGCAGACAGCACAAAGAGGAGATTAACCACATTCCACTACTTCATGGTCTATATCAAGGTGGATACCAATTGGGTGACATGTAAGTTAGATTGATTTAGCCCATTTCTAAAGTAAAATGTGAAAGTACACATCTAATGTCAGAGTGAGTGATGAATACATAGGAACAATGTATCAAGGATACTCTATAACACTGGTCTCGTGCAACCAGATCCTCTGCTATATATGTTGTAATAATACACTTTGCCTAACCCTCCTTTTGTAGCAATAGGAGAGCTGCAGCTGGTTATGGTCTGCTTACAGCAAGACTATACTATAACACGAGATAACACAGCCCTAGAGTTGTACATGAGAATACTGTATATACCAATATAGATATAGTGTCCATCCCCTGAACACTACCACCAGTCATGTGAATACAATGAATGGTTCATCCGTTGTCTGCTGCAGTAAACCCATTTGCATGCCTTTTTCCATTACAGGCAACCAGCCAAATTGAATTACAGAAACGAAATCTTACCTCGAGTAACTCGAAACTGAAGTACGCTACTTAGGACGTAAATGACTTCTATGAACGTCCATGCTGTCTTCCTTGGTGGAGTAGTCATGCTCACAACCGACTTCAGGCGTTTACCGAATACTCGAAGCTCATCATTATATATCAACACACTATATATAAGTTGATAACTTCTTAGCGTCCCATCCCGTACTGTACGGCCGTACTCGAGTACCGAATCTGCAAAACAAATACCGCGACCGGTGATAGGGGATTCCCTTATACGCTCGGCTGCATGCATGGAACTAAAATTGCGGAGCGCCAACGCGCCACCATCAGAGAAGATGGAGAGAGCAATGTAGTAGCTCTTGTAACCCTTAATTTGCTACGAGGGACGTCTGTAGTCGAGTATACACACACACTGTCTGTCTCAATATAAGTAGACACTTATAATTCAGTAGTCTATAATCAGATGAATACTTAGCCAGAGGAGTATACCTCAATACACTGCACTGCTGCAACCTGAAGATGGTTAATTCAAATTGTAATACAATAAATCTTGATCATGCATATGCACTATGTTATGAAGTACAAATTCATGTATGAGAGACGGGCATGTACAAATGATCAAACACCTACATATTATATCATGTATGTCTGGGGAATTGAAAACTTGAAAACAAGAGACATACAAATGATGTTAATAATGTGTCTAAAAGGTGATTTATCATAAATTAGCATAAACAGGTTTGGTTTTGCTGATGTGTGCTTGTCCTATTGGCTCATAAGCAGGATTAGTTGTGAGTTTCATTTCCACTTCTTCATAATTTGGATTCTGAACTGAACCCTCAATGGTAACAGGCTGATAGGCAGGGTTTGATTCCAGTTGTACATGTTTGATTTCAGTTTCAGAATGTGTCTCCACTTCATCATAAACACAGTCTTCTTTCCCGGTGTTTTGTGGTGGACTGTTCCCTCTTGCTACAATGCCAATATAAAGTAGTATGTATTGTATGCACACTTCAGCCATTTACACAATATACAATATAATACTATAACGTAGCACAGAGACATCACACACACACACACACACACAAACACACACACACACCACACACACACGCACACACACACACACACACACACACACACCACACACACACACACACACACACACACACACTACAGTAATATACACACACATACACACACAAACACACACACACACACACACATCTTGCAAGTTGTACAGGAGTACTTAAAGCACTCACTATTCCAGATCTTCATGTACAAGATCACACAGACAAAGATGATGACGACGACAAAGAGAATAGCCACTACCACTCCGATCACCACACCAACAATGACAGGAGTTAAGTCTGTTGTCGGCGTGGGTTGTGTGGGCTCTGTGAACAGAAGAAGACATACAGTATCATAGCTAATAACCTATGTATATACGTCAATACCATCAACAGAGATGAAGTGAATGTATGCACGTGCAGTATGTAGCTCTAATTCAATTCTCTCTAATTCATTTTGACTAAGACTGCTGTACACAGGAATACATATCTTACAGGAGAAGTGTAAAGGCATGCTAGCACATACAAACACACACACGCGCACATACAAACACACACACACACGCACACACACACACACACACACACACACACACAACATGCACATGCGCACACACACACACACACACGCACACACACACACACACACACACACACACACACACACACACACACACACACACACACACACACACACCAGTAACAACAAACTCCTCTGACACAACACTCTCTGTTGATCCATGTTCATTGACTGCAGTCACTCTCACTGTATAACGACCGCCGCTGAGGACACCTTGGTATGTGGTGGTCACTGGGGAAGACAGTCCTGATGGAGTAGCAGAGACTACTTGAGTATCAGATTGACGAGCAGAGCGGCCGTCTTTAGTGAACTGAAGTTGTAATGTGAAGTTACTCCCACTCCTCATCCTCTCAGTACCAGGATAGTCTGTACTCAGTACAACAGTTACTGTAGTACCATCAGAGGTTGCTGTGGGGATAGCCGGGTTGGAGGGTCTGCCTGTAATGAAAGATAGGATTATACAACTGACTCAACAGTGCTACTTGGAAGTTGCTACATTAATCCCTTCCGTCTTTAGCATAATATATGGAAGAGGTGGTCCTGTATTAGACATAATGACCCCCTCAAGAATATTGACCTACAATGATTCAAAATGCTTTCAATACCAACAACACAATACACAGAAACAGCAGCTTTAGCACTTTGGATAGAGCACTTCATCTGGTAGAGAACTTCAAGCATAGAATCTCCCATGCAAATGGATGTGATAATTTGAATTAGAAATACTGTGTTTTGATTGGTGCTCTATCATCATCCTCTAAAACATATGACAAATGGACATGAGGTCAATGGCCTCAGTACAGGCACTAATATTACCCTCTCCACTTCATGCTTCGGACAATTTTAACACCTCTGGTACTGCATTCCAGCCACTGACTGCCCCTCCATACTTTGTGTATTAAATGCTTACCTAGTAAAGGCTTCAATGTGGTTTGCTGTGTAGTTGATCCAAAGATGTTGCTGACTGTGATACTAGCAGTGTACACAGTTCCAGCTTGTAGTCCCATGATGTAGAGGATGTCTCCATTACGTGTGAGGTTACCAGCACTGACCATCTCATAAGATCCATCACTACTGGTGTTCAGGAGAACACTAACATCTGATATATCATCAGGATCAGCTAAGTTGAGCCTCACTCCAGCACCACATGTAGCGATGTTGGATGGAGAGAGGTCAGATAGAGGTGCTGTGATGTGGGGAGGATCTGTGAGGAGTGGTAAGTATACGTACATATATCAACCACACAGTGTAACAATCAGCACCACGGGTACTGGTACACACTCACTCGGTACAGACAGTATTCCAGTGACTGGTTCACTTGTTCCAATGCTGTTAGTAGCAGTTACTGAGACTTCGTAGTCAGTACCTTCAGTCAAATTGAGGTTGCCAACATCTATTGAGACCATGTTGTTGGACACAGTAGAACTGTCTGATAACGTTAACATCACACTATTAACTGAAATCTGATGATAAAAATGTGAATATAATGTAAACCTTTGGACTGGTAGTGTTATAAGTTACATGGACTGGTAGTGTTATAAGTTACAACTTACCATAATCAGGTTGATACTCTGTCCTCCATCAGTAAGGAAGGTCACAAATACAGTGATGTTGTTCAAGCTGATTGCACTAGAGGTCACATTGTGAATGATGGGCTCTAAATAGAATACAATATTCATATAGAAGAATACCATGTAATAATACACATTACATATCTATCCTCACCAGTATCAGAAGTTCGGAATACATCCACAACTGCTGGTTGACTAGACCCAAACACATTGACTGCTACTAGACTGACAGTATAGTTGGTACTGTGTTGAAGGTTGGTCAACTGGATCCACTCCACTGGTATTGTACATCATTGTCACTGTGTCATTGGTCACATTGATCCTGTAGGTCAGTGGGTTGGGATCACCACCATTGTCCTCCGGGGGACTCCAGGAGACATTAGAGGAGAATGGTTGAGGGTTGGAGAAGGAGAGGTTTCTTGGAGGAGTGGGCGGAGCTATGTACATGGGATAGCCATACTTGGAATCTATTCCAGTAACACCACACACACTCACCATTGACAGTGACGTTGACTTCAGCTACATCACTACCAACACTGTTGTATGCATTACAAGAATATGTTCCTCTTTGCTTTCTTGTTATTAAAGGTATTGTCAGTACATATCCAGTGATGTTGACACTGTCACTGCTACTTGTGATCTCAACACTGTTGAAAGAGAACCTCACACTACGTAGCTGGGGGATTACTGACTGGAGTACAGTCCAATGTGAAGACACATCCGGGACTGAGGTTCCTCACTACATGGACCACACTCAACTCTGGGGGGTCTGGTGGGGTAGACAAGCACACAATACATTCTCACTACAACACTCGTCAGGTGATGGTTCACTAACATACACTGAACATCTAGAGTGAAGTTAGCTGTTCCTGTTACAACACTGTTTGTACTGAAGACCCGATATGTTCCACTGTACTCCTCATCACATTGTTTATCGAGATGCTGGTTGTTGTAGTTACAATACGTCCATTACCACCAGTGTCCACTCCGTCCTTTGTCCAGTTGAAGTCAGTAGGTGAGGGAAAGGCAGTGAGGTCGAAGGTGTAGCTGTAGTTGCCTCCTTCCACCACAGTGGTGGGTTGGTCTGTGCTGATGGCGTACTCAGGTGAAACTATAAGCAAATGAGCGAACAGAACCAGTAAAAAAGTATATTATATATGATGCAGTTTATGTTTCTTACTCTGAATAAGTACAGTGAGAGATGGAGACTGATCTGCAGTGGCCAGATGTGTACACCTGAAGACTGACACATACACACACACACACACACACACACACACACACACACACACACACACACACACACACACACACACACACATTCACCTTTTTTCCTTCTTTACAGCAACGTACTGTTCCAGAGGCAACCTCCACGACAGAGCCTTGCTATACTGTTGTAGATTTCGTGTGTATTAGATCGTACACCACACTCCGGTACTTGCTCGGTAGAGACTCTCAGACACCTAATCAACCTTGGATGATGATAGGCGCTTGTTGACTTCTGAATTGTACGCTATTAGAACATCGTAGGCTCTCTTTGTTCCTTCAGAAATACTCCAATACAAATGCGAATCTCCTTGCGTCCCAACACCAGCACTATAGTCTGACGTATAGCTAGACCCAGCTACGCCATCACCAGGCAACAGTAGGCCTAGGGGAAATCCCCGATTTGAACGTTCTCGGCGCACACTCTTTCTCTTGGCAACCATTGATGTTGGAAGAACTAGCGTTGGATTGCATTGGCTGAACGAGACGCTCTAGTAATGGATTCCATTGGCTGCTCGAACGAGAGGAACTAGACCCTCTAATAATGGATTACATTGGCTGAACGAGACGCTATAATAATGGATTCTATTGGCTGAACCAGGAGAACACTGACTGTGATTGGAGGACAATGGCGTCTCTTCGGCTTACTATAAAACAGATCGGTAGACAAATTATCGTCATTCATCAGTTCATCTTTTGAAGTGTTGACTTAATTCTCCGAGTATCTCGTCTTTTTGAGTGTTCAACTGGAAGAAAATGTCCCATTTGTGGCACAGGTTCAGAATCTTGGTGAGCACTCAGTAGTCAAATCTGATTTAATCGTATATAATTACTATTGTGGTTTCTACCTTTGAGTTATTCTTTTATTGAGGAGGACTGCTAGTTCTTCAGAGGCTGGTAATTTATTGGTTGTACGTATCTTTTCTTCCTTTGTTAGCTTTGGAATAATCCCTTCTCGAAGATAAGACTCTTTCCAAAGCTTCCATCTCCCTTGGTTGTAGCTGTGGTGAAGAATGCCATTAGCTTTCATCCTCTGCTAAACATTGGTGCTACAAGGCCTGTGTCCTCCTCAGCCCAGGAGTTGGACAGCACTTCACATTGCTATTGCCCGACATCAGCAACTCTCCAAGGACACCACATGGGGAGCATTTCTCATATTCCCCCACCTCCATCAGTAAAGGATCACAATGATGAAGAACAACTGGACGTATGTACACCCGTGACGTGTTCTGACTTGTCTGTACATATGTGACCAGTGAGTATCTTTAAAGAGCGTCCTAAACTCATCATCTACCTCATTTACTGTAGGTTGGTGTCGGTCAACAAAGGAGGTGTACACCAGCTTCACCACTCCCATGTGGTCAGGGAATTCTCCCACCTCCCCCACCACCTCCACTACCGGAATCAGGTGCTCCCAGTACTGAAGGAATTCCCTCATGTCCACTGAGGTCTGGAAATCCACTAGTGGACAGTGATTTCACTGCAAGGCTTCTTGCTGGTAGACAAAAGCTCAAGAAGGTATGTACATGTGATGAATGCATGTCCTTGTTACTGAAGCTTTGATGTCATTTGAGCTCCAATCATGTCCTCCCTCTCCTAAACTCATCATCTACCTCATTTACTGTAGGTTGGTGGCAGTCAACAAGGCACGTGTGCACCAGCCTCACCAATCCCATGTGGCCAGGTAATTCCCCCACCTCCTCCACTTCCGACATCAAGTACACCCAGTACTGAAGGAGTTCCCCCATGTTCACCAAAGCCTGGGAATCCCTTAGTGGACAGTGACTTCACCGCAAGACTTCTTGCCGGCAAAAAGAAGCTCAAGAAGATACGTACATGTGTGATGAATGTACGTACGTATTTACTGAAGCATTGGTGTCATTTGAGCTCCAATCATGTCCTCCCTCTCCTAAACTCATCATCTACCTCATTTACTGTAGGTTGGTGTCAGTCAACAAGGGACGGGTGCACCAGCCTCACCAATCCCATGTGGCCAGAGCATTCCCTCACCTCCCCCACCACCTCCACCACCAGCATCAAGTACACTCAGTACTGAAGGAATTCCCCCATGTCCACCGAGGTCTGGGAATCCCTTAGTGGACAGTGACTTTACTGCAAGACTTCTTGCCGGCAAAAAGAAACTCAAGAAGGTACGTACGTGTGTGATGAATGCATGTCTTTGTTACTGAAGCATTGGTGTCATTTGAGCTCCAATCATGTCTTCCCTCTCCTAAACTCATCTCTATGTATCGCATTTGCTGTAGGTTGGTGTTGGTCAACAAAGGACGGGTGCACCAGCCTCACCAATCCCAAGTGGTCAGGGCATTCCCCCACCACCTTTAACTCCTCTTTCAAGTGGTCAGGTAATGCCCCCACCTCCCCCACCTCCTCCATTAATGGCATCAAGTACACCCAGTACTGGAGGAATTCCCCCATGTCCACCAAAGTCTGGGAATCCCTTAGTGGACAGTGACTTTACTGCAAGACTTCTTGCCGGCAAAAAGAAGCTCAAGAAGGTACGTATGTGTGTGATGAATGTACGTACGTATGTATTTACTGAAGCATTTGTGTCATTTGAGCTCAAATCATGTCTTCCCTCTCCTAAACTCATCTACCTCATTTACTGTAGGTTGGTGACAGCCAACAAGAGACGGGTGCACCAGCCTCACCAATCTCAAGAGGTCAGGGTATCCCCCCACCACCTCCATTACCAAGAGGTCAGGGAATTCCCCCACCTCCTCCACTACCGGCATCAAGTCCACCCAGTACTGAAGGAATTCCCTCATGTCCACTGAGGTCTGGGAATCCCTTAGTGGACAGTGATTTCACTGCAAGGCTTCTTGCTGGTAGACAAAAGCTCAAGAAGGTATGTACATGTGATGAATACATGTCCTTGTTACTGAAGCTTTGATGTCATTTGAGCTTCAATCATGTCTTCCCTCTTCTAAATTCATCATCTACCTCATTTACTGTAGGTTAGTGGCAGTCAACAAGGGACGTGTGCACCAGCCTCACCAATCCCATGTGGCCAGGTAATTCCCCCACCTCTTCCACTTCCGACATCAAGTACACCCAGTACTGAAGGAGTTCCCCCATGTTCACCAAAGCCTGGGAATCCCTTAGTGGACAGTGACTTCACCACAAGACTTCTTGCCGGTAGAAAGAAGCTCAAAAAGGTATGTACATACATGTGTGATAAATGCATGTCCTTGTTACTGAAACATTGGTGTCATTTGCGCTCCAATCATGTCTTCCCTCTTCTAAACTCATCTTCTACCTCATTTACTGTAGGTTGGTGTCAGTCAAAAAGGGACGGGTGCACCAGCCTCACCAATCCCATGTGGCCAGAGCATTCCCCCACCTCCCCCACCTCCTCCACTACCAAGTGGTCAGGGAATCCCCCCACCTCCCCCACCTCCTCCACTACCAGCATCAGGTGCTCCCAGTACTGAAGGAGTTCCCCCATGTTCACCGAAGCCTGGGAATCCCTTAGTGGACAGTGACTTCACTGCAAGGCTTCTTGCCGGTAAACAGAATCTCAAGAAGGTACGTATGTACGTATGTACATGTGATGAATGCATGTCCTTGTTACCGAAGCATTGGTGTCATTCGAGCTCCAATCATGTCTTCCCTCTCCTAAATTCATCTCTACGTATTTACCGCATTTGCTGTAGGTTGGTGCCGGCCACCAGAAAACAGATTTACCAACACCTGTGTTGCCTACTGAGGAAGGTATTCCTCTACCTGGGGAGTCCACAGTACAGCAAGGCTCTGTTGTGGAGGTTGCCTCTGGAAACGTTGTTGGAAAGAAGAAACAAAAGGTGAATTTGTGTGTATGTGTGAGTGTATGTGATGTGTGTGTGTGTGTGTGTGTGTGTGTGTGTGTGTGTGTGTGTGTGTGTGTGTGTATGTGTGAGTGTATGTGGTGTGTGTGTGTGTGTGTGTGTGTGTGTGTGTGTGTGTGTGTGTGTGTGTGTGTGTGTGTGTGGTGTGTGTGTGTGTGTATGTGTGTGTGCGTGTGTGTGTGTGCGTGTGTGTGTGTGGTGAGTGATTAATGTGACGAATAAGCTGCTTATTCTCTACATCTTATTCTAGTAACCATGTTGACTTCAACAGTGATTGACTTCTGTATTGTTCCTTGCATGTTTGTTCAGACCCGCAAAGGTCGCAAGAAAGTGAAGTCCACAAAGGGGTTTTTTGCCTCCGAACTATCAAGGGTCCTCAAGTCTAAGAAAAGTAACAAGAAGCACAAAGCCTGAACAAGCTACTTAATTCAATTTTTAGTTATAATTTAAAACGATTTGCTCTTAATTTTTATCATATTTATTTCATTAGTAATGACACTACATATCAAACATTCATCTATTTCACTGTGCAATTTGATTAACTTGAATATCTTGTTTCTTTCTACATCTACTTTGAAATACATAATAATTATACATTGCATAAATTAATTTTGTTTGATAATATCCTCGTATAAATTTATTTGATGTCAAAGATGGTGGCGTCCATTGAATTTATATAATTACTTATATTAATGCAGTATTTCAATGGTCACCCCATCTTCGTATAATTATAGTGTGTATACATATCCACATGAAACATACGTAGTAACATACATACTTATTCATGTACACTGTTATGGTGAGGTGTCCATCAGCAAAAAGTAATTTTGTATCACAATAGTCTGGTCACCATGATGTGTGCAGTACCTATGAATTTTTGGTGTTATATCTATGAGTATGGTGTTATAATGTGTCATATGGACACAGGGAAGCCGTGGTAATATTGATTATACAGAATAGATGACTTGTAACCCTAGTAACATTTGGAGGAGCTCATTATTTTATATGTATGGGAGAGAATAAGTAAAATAAAATGCTAAGCACCTTTCGGCATAGCTCATCATAGAGGGGCCTGTCATTCTGATATTTCCATCTGGCCCATGCCACTTCAGTAAGTAACTAAATTGTGAAACACTCATCTCTGTACATGGCCTGTAACCCTAGCTATATTGGGAGGTGCTTAATATTGAGAGAGAATGGGAATGAAATTGCTAAGCACTCCTGGTGTAGCATATTGGCAGAAGCATATAATAATATTATTATTATTCATTCCCCTATTTATTGTAGCTATAGTTCACGCATTACGTAATGTGTGACGTAACTTTGTACTGTCGAGGCCGGTGAACTCGACTCGAATATGAGCGAAAATTCTCGAGTGTTCTGAGTGAATCTCGCTGAGAAGTATCTGGATCTTTCGCGACGGTTCGACTGTTTTAAAAGAATGTTGATCCAATGAAACACTCCATAGTATTGTGACTAAGTCGAAAAGGACACTTTTAAAACCGTTCTCGGTGTAAGAAGACATTAATTTTGTTTACCTCTACCACATTCGAAGTAGGCAAACAGACGAAATGGGTAAAGACTACTATGGGATTCTAGGAGTATCAAAGTCGGCTACGGCGGAAGAACTGAAGAAGGCCTATCGGAAGATGGCCCTAAAGTACCACCCCGACAAGAACCAGTCCCCAGGAGCCGAGGAGAAGTTCAAAGAGATCGCGGAGGCCTTCGACGTCCTGAGCGACCCACAAAAGAAGGAAATTTACGATAAGTACGGCGAGGAGGGGCTTAAGGGCGGAGCTGGTGGTGGGCCCGGTGGCTTTCAGTCGTACACGTTCCAGGGCGACCCAAGAGACCTGTTCAGGCAGATGTTTGGCGATGGCGATCCTTTTGCATCCCTTTTCAGATCAGGAATGGGCGGAAGGTCTGGACTCTTCTCGACTGGAACCGGCGGAACAAGCGGCGGTTTCTCGGGATTCTCCTTCCCCGCCGGTAGCGGGGTGGAACAGATGGACTTTGAGAACGGTCAGGGAATGTTTGGTGGTTCTCGAAAGCGCCAGGTACAAGACCCTCCGGTAGAGTATGACCTGCGTTTGAGTTTGGAGCAACTACACACCGGTTGTGCCAAGAAGATGAAGATAAACCGAAGAGTTGTCCATCCTGATGGAACTAGCTCAAACGAGAACAAAGTTGTGACTATTGATGTTAAACCAGGTTGGAAGGCCGGCACAAAGGTTACGTTTGCAAAAGAAGGAGACCAGTACCCGGGCAAGATACCGTCCGACATCATCTTCAAAGTGGTGGAAGAGCGGCACCCACTGTTCAAAAGGGAAGGGAATGATTTGATATACACGGCCAATATACCTCTTGTGAGAGCCTTGTGTGGCACCAGCATTAATGTACCCACCTTGGGTGGACGTAAAATTCCTTTGGTTTTGAAGGACATTGTCAATCCAGCGACGGAAAGACGTATCGTTAGCGAAGGAATGCCAATTTCAAAACAACCGGGACGTAAAGGGGACCTAATCGTTCGGTTCAACATCAGATTCCCGTCATCCCTACCCCAAATCAGTAAAGAACAAGTAGCTAAATTGATACCAGAATCGTAACACTATCAGTAAATGTGATGTGTGACTGTTGTTGTTTGTACATACAGTGCAATTGTAACCCTTTCATTCCACATCATTTCATGTTGTGTTTTTGTATATTATATGTACTTGGTGTTCATTTGTGTGTCAGAACTATACATGGTCTTTTTGTATTCTCACTGATTCATCAATTTCAATCGAACCTACAAACTGTACCCCTTGTACTTTCCCCGTCTATCTGTAAGGGCACATGTCCACTTTGGTTACTGAATTTGAATAAATATTGATTTTGTTAAAATTAATGATTCAGAATAAATTTAATACATATTCCATGTATACAGATCTTAACATCTTTGTAGGTGCCTGAAGAAGCCCGTGATACGTGAAACATTGCACAAATGATTGATTTGTGAAAAGAATTGTTTGAATATTGCTCTAGACGTGTTAAACAATAGTCCTACAACTATAAGGAAATACAAACAACATGTCCAACAACTTTCACATATACAGATCTTAACAGTTGTAGTTACGTACAATAATAGTACCAGTCTGGTATAATATCACTCAAGTTGCTACGTATAATATTATATTTAAGAATTTGTGAATATCATAGCAATTTATATGAGGCAATAGAATTTATTGAGAAGTGGGTTTACTATAATTATTACCTTCGGTATATAAACAGCCTGCAATTGATTCTGTTTTGATACAATCGGCTGCAGATGAGAATTGAGCTTGAGTTAGTAATAGTAATTATTATTGTATTCATATACATAGTACGTGTTATGTCAAACATATTGCATTGCGTGGAGATACATCGAACACACTACCAGACAATGTCGACGTCGAATTTGAATATATGACACTGTGTGAATATCAGCCGTAGACCTCAGTGATAATCATAGTATTTCCACCCTGTGTTGTTAAATTGATAATAAAACTATATTATCATATTATTATAATTACATATTATTATTATTATTATTATAAAGGGTAAAATATTTATTCGTTATATTGAATAACAAGTTGACATAAATAATATTATTCTTTGTTGGGGAATTTCTACACCATCTTGTACCAACAACGCTATAATTTATACTCAATATACAGTATTACATTGTTAGATATGCACAGAACCAGATGAGTGCATGGGTTACAACTACTACATAATATAATAACGGTAAAATAATGACATTATACAACAAACAATACACTTATATATTGTGATAAAATATTGTGTATGACATTGTACAGATTGGTCTGTACTGGCTCTCTTCTTTTGGGACTTCATTTTTGTGGATTCTGCTAACGACTTTGGATTCACGAACATGTAACTCGTGAATAACGTCGACATTCGAAAGAAGTAAGTTGCAAATATGTAATTGTCGTTTTGTGATAATAACAGAGCAAATTGCACTACTAGTTGTGTATTGTGTATTGCGTAATCTACATCCAGCAAAAATTAGAGTAAGTACTGTATAACATGTACTATTTAATATAGTTATGCAATCGTCGGGGAGTAGGCAGACGTATGTACTGTATGCGTGTACGTGATTGTAACACAATAAAATTAATACATTGTTCAATACATGCAGTGTCATCAATGGGATTACACGTCTACCATTACGATTTAGTTATGTCCCTTTCACACTTTCAATTAATTACCTCGGGCTGACGCCCTCGGTGATTGATTGAAAGTGTGACTGTATAGCAGCACATCCCGTGTGGAAGGGACATAACTAGCTTGTGTCATGGGATGGCACTATTGTTACTGCTCCATTGTTTGCTGTTGCTGATGTTGGTGGTGACAGGAAATTGGTCTCATCAGTCAATGGAAAGGGTGACACATAGTTAATGACTTGATTGCAAGTGTGCTGTATTGGTAACGCCAAGTGTGCTGTAGAGGTTTTATGAACCACTATTTTACTTTGATCTACCTGCCTACCATGACACAAAACGGTATATGTACAGCTTTCCACATCCTTATTTCACATATGCATAATATAACCAATATACAGGTACTACATGCACATATGTACGTAGCAGGGTCACATATAAACCATGGGTGTGGTACAGAAATAGGTGTGGTTGATGCACCTACGTATGTAGTAAAATACAAGTTCATGGGATCTACAATGTCATTCTCTTCACTCATTTTTCCACCACTTGATGACCTCGTCACCTTCTTGTAGTGGTTTCACAATGTCATGTGCAGTTGGATAAAATATAGTTTCACGAATGTGGTACGGTCGGCCATTTTCCTTAAAAGCCACACGGATCTTATCGCGAAGGGTCTTGGGGCTGTCCCAGTTGGTCTGTGGTGTGTCTTCTCCAATGTTGTGGTGGTTGAAGGAGTACATCGGTTGTAGTAACACAAAACAGTGTTCGGCCCCATGAGCATATCGGCTACTGGCTGTGGGGTAACAGGGAGCAAAAGTGGTCACAAATATCAACTCGCCATTGAAGGAGAAATGCCATTCTTTTCGGTCTACATTTCTCTCCATACAGCGTATACCAGATGGATCCACATTAGACAGACACTTCAGTAGTCGATACACTCCTTTACTGAAGTCTTGGACATTCTGTCCAAAGTCTTCCCCAGGGAGTTCAAAGACAAAACCGTCTAGATGCTGGTGACTACCAATGGTCAGGAATTTGATGAGCTGGGGCACAGACCTGAGGGATTACAACAAATGTGACACTGATAATTCCTTCCCGTTGTACTGAATGTGCATGTCAGAGCATTTCCATTTTCTTACAATAAGACCATATAACCACTGGTGTCCACATATCACGCATAGTAGCAAGTGTAGCAGGAACTTGCCGAAGTGAGTTATGTAGAGAGTGGAATAGGTTAATGCAATTGGGATGGGTGTCTTCAAACAAACTATAAGTGACCCACAAAATCAGGTCTTGGTATCAAATATGTTCTGTCCAGTAGGATGTGCTTACTATAAGTACACAGTACTACAGCAAACCAAATAATCCTC
This sequence comes from Chondrilla cf. caribensis, assembly GCA_964020155.1. Classification (NCBI taxonomy): domain Eukaryota; kingdom Metazoa; phylum Porifera; class Demospongiae; order Chondrillida; family Chondrillidae; genus Chondrilla; species Chondrilla cf. caribensis. The sequence goes on along the minus strand of OZ026558.1, from coordinate 3,694,884 downwards.
AAAAATTGGTTTGTCTTGACAGCAATTTGCATGTCTTAAGGGTGTTTGTCTTACCAAGTTCGACTGCACAGATAATCTAGTATGCGCGCATGTGGGAAAGGGATCACCAGGGTCAATCGGCTTAAAAGGTACATGTAAGCACGGCTTATATCATGCAACCATGGTAAATGAAGTAAGATTCCTGAGATAACATTACAATGTTCCAAATCACCCTAAAATCCCCCATATGTAGGCTACACGTTACTCACTTCAGCACATTTTCTTCTAGACTCAGAGATGGGTCGTAATCCGCAGACCCCCACAGAACTGATTTTCTGGCGAATATACACTGAGACGATCTCTTTATCACGTTGAAGTGGTCGAGAGTCGAGTTGCTCTCAGGATTGTAAAACAGGGAGAAGTTTGTAATGTCTTCTTTGTACTTTTGGACTACTTCGGGAGGAATAACGGTTTGGTCACCTCTGGATTTCGTCGTGGAATTTTTGCGGGCGTCTGCACTGCTTGAGAATATGTTCCTTTGTAGCCCGTAGAACGATACTGGAAGAATACAATGGTGGCAATAAAACACTTGAGATGAAAAGAACATTTGATACCAAGAACTGGGGACGAACGTTAAAACTTACTTAGTACTAGAACAAATGATGCTAATGTGTAGAGGTTGAACTTGAGCGAGACGACTAGAAAAAGAATAACGCTGAGTATTCTTGCCCAAAATACCACTTTCCACCACGCCATCATTAACTGGTTAGTTACTAAATCGTCAACCAGCAAAGAACCCTTTTCTTCTTCGAAAGGAATTAGAAGTAAGCTCGCTACATAGAGGCTTGCCAGGTCACGGTGAGTTGGCAAGGATGACGTGGCAGCTAGAGCTCCAGAAGAGCAAAAACACTGTCGCCATTTTAAAGTCACGCGTACATCACGTGAGCAGCTGACCCGGCCGATTGATACGGTTGAACTTTCACAGAATCACTGCATGTTAACATTACCATGCGAAGACCTAGGATTAATGACAGAAAATCAGACATATCAAAATTCAATCTGTAAAAGTGAAATCCAGCAGAAACTACTGACAATAGTAATGAAATAACACACCATGGAATGATATAAGTGACACAAATACAAAAGTATAAAATACAAGTGATAAAAGAACTGAATTCACATTCAGTTCTCTGGTATGAGATCTGACATGCATACACACAGTACTTGATGTTGACACAAAGAACAAGCAACACTCCATTTCAAGTCATTCACAAGTTTCCATAAAGAGGTTTGGGACCTTCAGTCATCCTTTCAACCTGCATGTAACTGGGGTTGGTTGTCATGGGAACGCTTCCGTCATCCAATTCTTCATTGACATGTGATGAGATGGGAGAGTTCTTATCTGTTTCAAACACACCTTCAGTTGATCCTTAAGTGAACGTAATACAAGTGTACAGTGAGGTAAGTACATGCGTACATCCAAGAATGACTCTAGGATATTAAACATCCAACGTTCACATACATGTACCACAAATTGAAGTACTGACTATATTGTACACCACACAATACAGCAGGTATACGTAAGGTAACACACTAAAGTATATTTAACATACAGTAGCCAGTATACAACAGATATAGATAGAAGTATTATTAATAACACTATAAGTTCTTTGCAGCACTCCCACTTGGAAGTGTACATCATATATATAGCATGTTATACAGGTCTCACGTGTATACACACAATTTTTTGATCTGTAGGCTTAGCGTGCTTGTACGCAAGTATCATGCAAGTACCCACACACACCACATACACATGCATACTTGTCAATTGTTTGGACTTCTTCTGGTGAACAACATGTACTATCACTCCAACTCCACAACCAGCTAGAAATGTCAGTAAAATGACAACAGCACAGACTACCACAATACCAGCAATGAGGCCTGTGTACAGTCCACCTGTGTTGGAGGTAGCTGTGTGTTTAATAGACCATGTGTATATATGTGTGTGCATTTGCAATAAGTGAAAGTGGAGTGCATGTGTGTGTGCAAAGATAAATAGGAAAAATTAATGGCAGGGAATTCAGCAAACATGATATTAAAAAATCAATAGCACAAATGTGCCATGGTAACATGCATATTTTAATAAGTAACACAAATTTCAATTATACATACCAACATGTGTGCATGATTTCAAACATGAAAAAGCATGGATGTATCAATACATATTGTACTAAGTACAAGTATGTTCCTGTACACTAGCCACAGTCCAATGTCATTGAATGAATGATATGTCTTACTAGTCAAAGTCTTGGTGTGAAGACACTTCCTCTCACTCTTCACTTGGTTATCAGAAGTGCTTACAGCTGAAACACAAATCCTGTAGTTGGTGTCAGGTTCCAAGTTTTGAATGTTGAAGGTTGTCCCATTCACTGCAGTGCTCAGCTCAGAGAGATCACAGGTGCAAGCTTTCTGCCAACTAACAACGAACACAAACAAGTGACCCTCAAAACAGGAACTGTCATGTTCCCATGATACACTGATGTTAGCAACACCAGGAGTGAGAGATATGTTGTAGGGCTCCTTTGGTGAGTCTGAACAGAAATGATAGATAACAAGAGAATAACCACCAGAAGTAAGATACAGATTAAACCTGGAGTAAGAGATATGTTGTAAGGCTCTTTTGGAGAGTCGTGTGGAAGATATGGATATTTGTCTATATCTATTTGTCTAATATAAGTTTACATACAATACAAACGCAGGTGCATTTATCTTCCTACATGCATATGCACGTAATCCATTACAATAGGACAGGAAAGGGGGGGGGGGTGAATTTGAGGAGGAGATGAAGTCTTGCCAATTTTAATATGAGTATTGATAGTAATATCCTCCTAATATCCTAAATTAAAAATAATCCTCACAATATGCAGTACACTGTATACCATACACATGTAGTCTGGTAAAAGTTGTGATATTAAATTGAGGATGTGTGCTTAAAAATAGCTTGCATGCACACACACACACACACACACACACACACACACACACACACACACACACACACACACACACACACACACACACTGCACTCCCTCACCTGGTGGGTCAATCTCCACGTCACTGCTAGTCTCTCTGCTTCCATTGTACAATACTAAATAGCAAGAATAGTAGTAGGCACCATTTTTGAACCTTTCTCTTGTGAGAGTAACATCCAATCTTGTATACGTAGCTTTTGGTTTTGATGTTTTACCATCTGGTACTATCCTAATACCATTCACTGTCCATTCACTTTTTGTAGAAAAGTACTTCCTCCTCCCATCAACCATATCTGATATGTTGGGGTAGGAACATGTAAGACTAATAGTGTTCCCATAGCAGACACTATCAACAGCTGGTCCTTCTATATACACTTGACCATCACCTGTAGTACAATATATTCATAATTCCTGAAGTGCATTGGAATATTTAATAATAGTATATAAAATACACATACTAGGGTATGTGTACTTTGGTAAATAGCATAAGTTATATGTATAAGTATTGGATATTACATTCCTAAGAGCCCTTAAGTTTTAAGGAGCATTTATGTATACATTACTATCTGACATACATTCAACTTTAAAAAGTATCAATTTATTGACTAATGCTGTGCTTGTGTATATACATGTTTGTACATATTGCAAAGTGATTATTGTTTATAACCTATTAATCCCTAGATAGTCTGGTACATGCTAATTTTATTTCGGCATATCGTGGTTTCACAACAGTTTAAATTCTATAATATAAATACTGCTGTATCAGCAAATCAAAGGTCTTAACTCACCTGTTCCACAGAGAGCTGATAAGAGGGCAAAAAGCATCGAGTAAGAAGGATTCATTATCTAAGAAAAACTCAGACTATAATCAATAATTTGTGTACAAACTACAGGTATCCTACTACTATAATGGCTACTATAATAGGGTATGGGAAACCCTCAATTCTATTATGATCAAAGTAATCATTGGATTGATTAAGTAATGACCTGTTCACACATGTAAGACATGTGGCATATTTATTGAATATAAAATCAATTCAATTGTTTAAACAATAAGATTCAACACACAGCTCCTCAATAGTAACAAACAACACTCCATTCAAGGATAAATGACACAAGTACAAATGTACAAGTGATAAAAGTACTAAATTCACATTCTGTTCTCTACAATAAGATCTGACATGCATACACACAGTACTTGATGTTGACACAAAGAACAAACAACACTCCATTTCAAGTCATTCACAAGTTTCCATAAAGAGGTTTGGGACCTTCAGTCATCCTTTCAACCTGCATGTAACCAGGGCTGGTTGTCATGGGAACACTTCCGTCGTCCAATTCTACATTGACATATGATGGGATGGGAGATTTCTTCTCTTCTTTTTCAAATGTACCTTCAGTTGATCCTTAAGTGAACAAAATACAATGTACACTATTAATTTATGCAATATTAAGTGAAGTAAATACATACCTACATACAAAATTGACCCTTTATAGGACATTAAACATCCAAAGTATACACATGAATGTACCACAAATTAAAGAACTATATAACATTATTGTAAACCACACAATATAGCAGGTATATGTAAGTTAGAACACCAAAGTACATTAAACATACAGTAGCCACTATGCACCAGATACCATGGTATAGTTACACACAAGTAGTATAATATAAGATTAAATTCTTGTATAGCAGCATTCCACCCTGGAAGTGTACACCATAATATGTATACAGGTCTCATGTGTATACATAGACCTTTTGAATTTTTCGCTCAACATGCTTGTACACATGCACATATCCACCCACAAATATTCACACCACATACTTGTTGACTGTTTGGACTTCTTCTGGTAAACAACATGTACTATCACTCCAACTCCACAACCAGCTAGAAATGTCAGTAAAATGACAACAGCACAGACTACCACAATACCAGCAATGAGACCTGTGGACAGTCCACCTGTGTGTGTATGTGTGTGTGTGTGTGTGTGTGTGTGTGTGTGTGTGTGTGTGTGTGTGTGTGTGTGTGTGTGTGTGTGTGTGTGTGTGTGTGTGTGTGTGTGTGTGTGTGTGTGTGTGTGTGTGTGTGTGTGTGTGTGTGTGTGTGTGTGTGTGTGTGTGTGTGTGTGTGTGTGTGTGTGTGTGTGTGTGTGTGTGTGTGTGTGTGTGTGTGTGTGTGTGTGTGTGTGTGTGTGTGTGTGTGTGTGTGTGTGTGTGTGTGTGTGTGTGTGTGTGTGTGTGTGTGTGTGTGTGTGTGTGTGTGTGTGTGTGTGTGTGTGTGTGTGTGTGTGTGTGTGTGTGTGTGTGTGTGTGTGTGTGTGTGTGTGTGTGTGTGTGTGTGTGTGTGTGTGTGTGTGTGTGTGTGTGTGTGTGTCACTTACCCACAACAGCAGATGTTGGAGGCGACATAGGGTTAAACGTAGGACAAGGTGCTATATTGATGACATCTGAAAACGAAATGAATTAGTTGAATTGAGACAATCCTAACAAAAGCATGCGCACTCCCTCACGTGTCAAACTGATGTTAATGCTGACCACATCACTCACAATAGAGGGATCTTCATCAGTTTGTGCTTGAATACTCACTGTATACTCTCCTCGAAGTAGACCACTGAAGACGTACTGAGTGTCTGTAGTAACAGCACTTGCAGAAGTTGAGGAATTGGATGGACCATCAGTCTTGGTCCATATGAGGTTGAAAGTAAAATTGTGGTGTCCATAGCAACCAGGGTGGAAACTCCACCTCATCCTATCAGTATCTCTGTCAGGCAGTGATGTTATGTTAGGAGGTGCTGGGGTCTCTGTGAAGCACCAAAGTCCAAATAAATGCATTGTCAAAGTCAAAACAAATGCAACAACATGACAATATTATGTGCAGTGCAGTTGACTTCAATATCATTATATAGGTATTCGGAGATTTAGAGTAAGGTTAATGTTGTCTCAAATAGCTCTCAGACTATTATATCCATGCTAAATTATACTAATACTCTTTTTCAGTGTGAGTATAATGGGTTGCATTTGACAGGACAATCTCCCACAATCCACAGTGATAGTACAGCTGGTTGGTGGATCAGTAGATGGACAGAGGTTTGTGAGAATGAACTGGAATCATATATGTACTAAAATGTCATCTATTGCTTTGTATGTGCAATACTTGCATGTGTAATATTTGGCAATCATACAATTATAGTAGTACAAGTCACACTCACATCACACTGTAGAACCATGGACAATATATAGGTTTTGTAAGTACATTCATATTCTTCGCGGTAGAATTACCTGGTATGCTAATTCAAAAGTATTGGACTCGTCACATTTGCACAGAGGACATTAAAATTTGACAGTTTGACAATAATAGTATGGTCATTTGACTTGCAAAGTCATTGTGACATGTTTTAGTGTGAATGTAATACTTTTTACAGGGCAACTTTCCTGTTAACCTCTGTAACATAATATGGCACAGTTAGTGAATCACATGCACAATATATTATATATTGCGTCCTGTACAAGTACGCACCTGGAGGATCCAGTACTAAAGCCTCACTCTCATCGCGGTCACGATTAGCATTGTTTCTGACAAGAAAGCAACTACACAGGAACACTCTATCTCTGTGGTCTTCTTCAGTGATGTCAAATGATAGTGTTGAAGCTGAACTGTTCACCCTGGTGGGAGAGAACCTTTCATTAGCTGGATCAGTGAAGTCGATGGTAGTACCATTCATAACCCAGGTAATAAGTTGAGGGACGTATTTGTCAGGATCAGCAAGTGGATCAGGATGAGTACAGACCAGCTCCACTCTACTACCGAAACACACTTCACCTGATGTCAGCTCTAAGGTTGGGCCTTGTTGAGCTAAAGGTAACAAAATGAAATGAAAATGGACACGTTTCATTCCTCCAAAGCACGAAACTTGTCTTCACAACAGATACTAAATATAAACAACAACATCGATCTACTATACTATCATCATCTACTACCTTTTTCCTCATACTTTTGTTCCCCAATCCATAGTCCAGTCTGACATAAGATCAACAGGTTAGCCGATTTAGAAGGCTTATACTCCCGTATGTGGTATAATACGGCATCGATCCTACAACTTTACAATACTTACCACTAGTCCCAGGGAAACACGCGGAAAGGCAAGCGGTGAACAAGACCCGACAAAGCAACAAAAAGTGATAAGTCATATCTTAGACTTAACGGTTATGTGTACGTAGACGAACAGAGCTCAGTCAGTAACAAAATGGCGTCCGTGCAGTTGTACTTCAGGAGTATGTTGGTAATGTGGTCGCTAAGCTAAGTACACTACAATATGTAACTATATAGTTGATATAATTACATTATAGATCTCAGGGTTGATGGCATTATGCAATAGACACATTTAGTAAAGCCAATACATTCTAACTCATTAGTATTCCTTCCCTGCAGCCAGCCCTGCTAGCAGCTGCAGGTACAATGCATGATGTACATGTTTATACCACATGCACATAAAATATATATACCGTATTACGTGTATACCATGATAAGTAAATGAACATCATCATGTATGTAATGCATGTATACACACTTTCAATAATATTGTTATTACATGCATACATTATAAACACACACCATATTATGTAATATTTTATATTCAAATGACAGGTCAATTTTGTATATTCAATACTTTTTTGAACTTGAAGTGTTCATTAAAATTCAAACTTGTAGAACCTCAAAAAATGATCTCTAATTAATATTTCTTGGTCGCTGTTAGATATAGATATAAGTGTTATTACATATATTATATGTCATATAAACAGAAGTCATAATTACCAATAATAGCAATGAACAGCTAGACTTGCAAGATGTTGGTCTGTGAGTTGTAAATATTCACAAATTTGCATAATGAGATTTGTTAGGGTTACTGATCAGTTCAATTTGTCCATAACTTGGGTTGGTTGTCATGGGAACACTTCTGTCATCCAATTCTACATTGACATATGACGGGATAGAAGAGTTCTTCTTATCTTCATTGAATGTACCTTCAGTTGATCCTGTAGTGAGTGGACATACAGAGCATGTGAATAGGTACAGTAAATCCTCACAGTTGAGACCACCTAGAGGACAGGTCAAGGGGCCTCCATTGTGCATGGAATGGTCCTCACTCTGATGGATGGGATGTGTACAGAGTACCTTTTAAGGCTACTAATTCAACTAGTACTAATTGTAGTGATTCTTGCATCACTCACTAAGTTCACTAAAATTAATACCTCTTAAAATATTAGCCTTAAATCGAGGCAATATAGTATTAATAGGAATTTCTATAATGTATGTCGTCTGAGTCGTGGCCATGGGTTCTACACTACACACATAAAAGGTTTAACAGAGCAGAATTGAATGTGAGAGATAGGAATTGTGTGTGACTAAGACAGAAACTTGTTGTTCTAGTCCATTGACAGCCCTATTCACAGTTATGCAATGTATGTGTACAGTTTTTTAAATTTACATGTACAGTACACATGCTCTATGCAATGAATGTTTATGAAATCTTGTAAGTGATAAACAGAATGCATGACATATAACACAGCAATGCTGAATTATCACACAATATTATAGGGTCTATTATAACATATCTGCTGTGAGTGAGTACATATGCAACCAATGAAGCCATACAGATAACTTCAAACAGTAAAAAGCTACAGTTGGCTTGCTTGACACACACACACACACACACACACACACACACACACACACACACACACACACACACACACACACACAACACACACACACACACACACGCACACACGCACACACAAACGCTAAACACAAACACCCGTGCATACTCATGCACATACACATCTTACACATCTTATACACAAATCCTCCTCCTTCAGCTCATGTACGTACATATAATACACACAATGTACATTGAGTATATTATGTACATGTATTCATTTTTGTATGGTGTGGAGAACATGAATAATCTTTATTACATTCAATAGGAATTAGGGCCTAACTCATAATGTTCAATACTAATGGAGGGGATGTATGGATAAGAAGTATGCACACAACATACTTGACTGTTTTGACTTCTTCTGGTAAACAACATGTACTATCACTCCAACTCCACAACCAGCTAGAAATGTCAGTAAAATGACAACAACACAGACTACCACAATACCAGCAATGAGACCTGTGGACAATGTGATGGTAACTACAGAAGAAAGCAGACATAGGAACTCACACCACGATATGTAGCTCTTGACATAAGGAGGCTCACACACAGCTATAGGTGTGAGGAGGTTTGCACTTACTTGTATCAAAAGATGGATTGGCTGTAGGATCAGTGCCATTAGGCAAGGATGGGGGAGGAGTCACTGTTGTTGTTGCACTAACTGGAAATAATATCAAAAATATTATTACATAGGGATTCCTGGAAGTTGAAAATTTCAAGTATAATACATAAGAGGGGTGGAGGGAGCATATTGAACAACATACAAAGTTGTGATAGCAAAAGTACTCAAATCACCTTCCATTGTAAAGTTGATATTCAGTGGACTGCTTCTAATGGTGGACTCTTCTACACACACTGCTACAATCTCTGCTCTGTACCTAGTACCTCCACTGAGACCACTCAAATTGAAGACATTATTAGAGTGGGTTGTTGTAGATATGGACATGTGACTACCAGCTGGGTGAACCTTGACCTCATACTGGAAAGTACAGTTTTCAAAACAAGTATTCCTGTGGTCCACCTCTAGTGTGACGGTAGATGGAGTTGTCGTGATGGGTTCTCTCAGTGTAGGAGGGGCGGGGTGTTCTGGACAAATGACAATGAATTTGACGAAATGATGCATACAGACCGGGGAGGCAACAGCCCAGTGGGCTATTATTGTAACCAGAATAATATAATGCATAATGCACATCAATAAAGAAAGCATCACCATCATGTATCCTACACATTCAGCAAAATGGCACAAAATATTGAGTGATACCCTGAACATACATGACATGATATGGAACAGCAGTACATGGACATATTGGGCAAATTTGTGAAAACACTCCCATTGACTTATTTATATTGATGATTAGGCAATTGCTTATTAATAACAATTTATCTCAATTCTCCACCGACACAACCTCGTACATGCACAAAGACACGCACACACACACACACACACACACACACACACACACACACACACACACACACACACACACACACACACACAATGGCACACAGGTGTACTCCCTCACCTGGTGGGTCAATCTTCACATCACTGCTAGTCTCTCTGCTTCCATTGTACAACAGTATATAACAAGAATAGTAGAATACGTCATCTTCAAACTGTTTTCTTGCGATAGTAAACTCCAATCCCTCTGTTGTGCTGTTGATTGCTTGTATCGATGTTGTAATACCATCTGGTAATATCCTGTTACCGTTCACTGTCCATTCACTACTTGTAGACAAGTACTTCCTCCTCCCATTCACCATATCCATTATGTTGGGGTAGGAACATGTCAGAATAATAGTGCTCCCATAGCAGATACTCTCAACAGCTGGTCCCTCTATGAACACTTGACCACCACCTATAGTGTGGATACATCACAATACCTGAAGTACAAATCTGAGTATAATATAACATGTTTTGAATTAGATGGTTAAATTCTGATTAAGCCTCAACCTGAATATTTAGCTGTTTCATCATCTTTATCAGGTTTCAACAGTAAACATACATGTTTATGCAAATTCTCCCTTGATACAGCCGAAATTTAGGGAAGTGATAATTATATTAAGACACGATTTGAATAAATTCCATTTTCTAGTCATCTAAAAAACAGCCTGCCTATGATTAAAGTCAGCTTGGGTATTAGCTACATATTCCCAGAGAATCTTCTGATCTTGCGTGAATGTTGCTTGTTTTGTGTCCCAAATTTGGAGAGATAGTTAACCCCTCAAATTAGTTTGGGTTCTGGCATACCAAGAATTGTGTGCTTATTGTTAAGTTTCAAAACAGTTTACATGAAATCATGCATAGTGAAAGAGTAAATATCTGAGGACTGTTTAAACAGAATTTCACGACTCATTTCAAACATGTTATATTTATAAGCATGTGAATACATTGCTATTATCATGCAGTTGAGACATTGTGCAATCAGGACAAAAAGTGAAGAAGCCCTGTAAGTCCCTCAAACCTGTAAACATGTTTGTTGTGATAAAGCTGGTGAAGGTCAGTCTCTGAAGCAGTACAATTTGCTCACTTCAAGTGATTCAGGAAGAGCGTGTGTGGGAAGGAATATACTTAGTCCAGTGATTGTGGACACAAATCTGCCTCTTCTAAATAGCACATAATGATATCAATATAACAGAAAAATTAACTTTGTGGTTGCAATTAGGTAACACCATATTGAATAATCCAAGCCCCTCCCTTTTGATAGTAACGGGATAAATCCATCGGTGTACAGTCAGTGTGGGTAATTGGTATGCAGTGAGCCTTCCCAGGAGATGGAAGGTAGGATAATAGGTCTAGATACTACTGCACAACCATGCAGCTGGAGGAAAAGGGCTGAGATAGTGGGAGCCATTGTATAGTACCATAGCTATTGATGAAGAATATATAGTACATAACTTTAATGGTATTATCTATGACTATACATCCTCTAACATGTGATAATCAGTGGTTAAACAGTCCTATAAATTTCCGATATTTAAAAAGGTATTCTACTACTGTAACAGCGGATCAAAGATCTCTACTCACCTGGTCCACAGATAGCGGCCGTAGAGAGGACGAAAATTATCCAATAAAAGCGATTCGTTGTCACAAAAAATCGCAACATATCACGGTCATACACTATCGAATAGGTGTGTCAAACCGATAATGCATAGGAAAACCCTTATCTACATACGAGTCGATACAGCGATTGCTGGGGCAAGCCGCGTGCACGCAAGAACAGCGACGTCATCGATTTTGGTAATTAGTTACCAAGGGGTTTTGCAATTCGCTATATAAGCAACAATTATCACCAATGAAGAAATTTCGAAGAGGCAAGTAGGGGTTCTAAAAACGATGAAGAAGAGACAATAGGAATGGAAAGGAAGAGTGGAAGGAATGGATATGAAGAGATTTACCATGAGAGTATTCGAAGGTGTTGTGGAGGGGAGAAGGCCTAGGGGAAGACCTCGATTACGATGGATGGACAATTTTAGATACTATTAATTTTGTGGACCTAAGTAATCTGTTCTTTCTCCTAACAGTACACACTTTGATGACTATGTAGTTGTATATTGTAAGGGCGACCTTCTGTCTAGGAGATGTGTTCAGCCTGTGTCATTAATTGATTGATTGATTGTTTGGGGTTTTGCAACACAACACGCCTTCACTCATGTGGAGGATCTATACGCATAGTATTACTTTACTAATAACAGAATATAAAAATCAAATTCAATTGTCTAAACAATAAGAGTTAAACACAGCTATAGTAACAAACAACACTCCATTCAAGGACAAATGACACAAGTACAAATGTACAAGTGATAAAAGTACTAAATTCACATTCAGTTCTCCACAATGAGATCTAATACACATATACACAGTACTTGATGTTGACACAAAGCACAAACAACACTCCATTTCAAGTCATTCACAAGTTTCCATAAAGAGGTTTGGGACCTTCAGTCATCCTTTCAACCTGCATGTAACCGGGGTTGGTTGTCATGGGAACACTTCCGTCATCCAATTCCACATCGACATATGATGGGATGGAAGAGTTCCTCTTGTCTTCATCAACCGTACCTTCAGTTGATCCTGTAGTGAGTGGATATACAGAACGTGTGAATAAGTGTGTGAGGGTGTCATTTTTTATTTGTTTGTACACACACAGTAAGAAGAATACATATATCCATTACAGCACAGCACCTCCACAGTGATACACAGTACACCTACTGTACTACACAGTACACCTACTGTACTACACAGTACACCTACCGTACTACACAGTACACCTACCGTACTACACAGTACACCTACTGTACTACAGAGTACTGTACACAACATACTTGTTGACTGTTTGGACTTCTTCTGGCAAACAACTAGTACTATCACTCCAACTCCACAACCAGCTAGAAATGTCAGTAAAATGACAACAACACAGACTACCACAATACCAGTAATGAGACCTGTGGACAGTCCACCTGTTTTAGAGGAAGCTGTGTGTGTGTGTGTGTGTGTGTGTGTGTGTGTGTGTGTGTGTTTGTGTGTGTGAGTGCAAATTAGCATGTGTTGGTATAGTGAGTGGGTGATTAAAAGGGGAAAAATAGCTTGAAATTTGGAGAAATGTGTCAGAACAAATGTACATGGTGAATTGTACACTTTAGTTTAGTTTTGTACAAACAGGTACACCAGGTACACATGAATGGCAACATGTACATTTCAGTTATGTAAGTACATTCATTGGACATGTACTGCACATGCATATTATCTGTATAACCTTAAACTCTGACTACTTAATGCAATATTCAGGTGGGATGTACATGCCACTCTACTGCATGGTGAACATAAATGTGCAACTTGTGTATTGCGTCCAGTAACACACAGGTGTACGGTATGTGGAAGGTCAGAATAACACTTACAAACACGTTTCAAAGTCTGGGTGTGAAGACACTTCCTCTCACTCTTCACTTGATCATCAGAAGAGCTTACAGCTGAAACACAAATGCTGTAGTTGGTGTCAGGTTCCAAGTCTTGAATGTTGTAGGTTGTTCCAATCACTGCAGTGCTCAGCTTAGAGAGGTCACAGCTGCAAGCTTTTTGCCAACTAACAATGAAAACAAACGCGTGACCCTCAAAACAGGACCTGTCATGTTCCCATGATACACTGATGTTAGCAACACCAGGAGTGAGAGCTATGTTGTAGGGCTCCTTTGGTGAGTCTGGACAGGAAAGACAGATAACAAAAGATACATTAGGATCAGTGAATAGTCCCATACATGTACAGCCAATATTCCTTCATTCACAAGTTCGACAGATGTCTCAAGACACCTTTCGTTTGCCATGTTTGCGTGTGCAGAACATGTAAACATGCGCTGAATTGCCAACATTGAACAGAAAGTTGCTGACAAGAATATTATTTGCAATGCATGTTACACACATACATACCTAAGGGGTGCATGGAGTATGTGTCCCCTTCCACTAGAGTCCCACTGTTCAGTTCAATACCACAGCCATAGTCACCAGCTGTACTTGCTGTCACATTGTGAATCACTAACTCTCTACCATTGCTTGACACAGCATAAGTGTCAAATCCACCCAATATGTGGTGTGAATTGAATATCCAGTTAATTCCACTGAACTGGAGTATGTGGAGTGGGGACACATCACAGTACAGAGTCAAGTTTCTGTTGTAACAAGCTGATAGTGATGGGGTCTTTGGGAGAACCAGAGGTTTGCCTGCACAACAAGCAAAGTTATACACAGTCAAGTGTGTACACTGTAGACAGTGGGTGCTACCTGAGATGTTCAATCACCCCTAGGGGGGTGGGGTGGGATGAAGTATTTACCCAGTATAGCTTTTTATCACATGACATCATGTACTTGTGTTATGTACTAGGAGTGAAGCATTGTTTATATCAGATGGATGTACTACAGGATATTATGTTAACTTACATATCTAGTAGAATGATACCGTCTACCATGTATAAACAATGGTGGGCCAGGACCATCTTGAAGTAATGACTAGGTACAGTCCTCACCCACTCCAAAGTAAACCACCCGAGGTAATACACATGTACACACGCATGCATGCACACACATGTACACATACATTTAATACACATATATTTACACGCATACAATTACCAACAACCCATCACATCCCAAATGTACAAGTATATCTGATAAAAACTTTAAGAAATGAGGATAATGTTCTAGTTGAACTCACTGGTTGTGACATCTCTAGACACAACTGTACTCTGAACATTCCCATCCACTACTCTCTGGACACTGATGGTGTAGTTGCTATTAGCAAACAGGGTCTGTAATGTTGTACATGTGTTCTCCAGTGACATCAGAGCCATTCTCAGTGTTGTTGTCGATATTCACCCAGGACACATAGTAGCTGATCCTGTTCTTGTAGCACTCCATTGGAGTGTGGGTCCAGTTGAAAGCAATGCTGGTAGGGATACTACAGTCAATGTTCACAATGGAGGAGGGTGGTCGTGGTTCTGCAGGGGGTAATGTGCACTTGGTATGATTATAATATAGAGACATATAAACAACACAGTATAGGAAAGCAGCAGTTACTCTACCTACTGTACATGACAGTACTTTGATAGCATGCGATTTCATACACAGTTGTACACATTCAGTATATCATCATTATTCTGCATAATATATTAATGATATTGCATACCCTCACACTTGCATTTCCACAAACACCCACCCACCAACAGGATCTACAGTGACGTCTTCACTAGTTTCCACTTCACCAGTAGGTAGCCCATTCTCAGCTAATACCAGTAGACAAGAATAGTTGAATGACTTGTTCCTGAAGTGGTCCACTGTAATGGTGATGGTGAGAGTTGTATGAGTGAGGTCCTCTGATGTGTCAGCTGTGGTGTATATACCAGTAGATGGTGTGATCCTTACACCATTCTCCCTCCATGTTGGTACAGTAGTAAAGTACCTTCCAGGGTTGCTAGCCAGGTCAGGATGGTGACACACTAGAGTCACTACATCTCCATAACATGGAGTAGGAGTGGATGTGGAGATGGAGAGGTCAGCATCACCTGTGTGCAATAATACCACAGAATATTCACAATAGGTGAGTCTATGTAATATATATTCATCATACTTTACCATACATCATCATGATAAATGGATTTTGTACAAATGCAAAAATTAACCTGGACTGTATTTGACATGTTGTTTCTAGCACAATGTCATACAAAGTTTGTACATACAGTGGAACCTCTCTATGTAAGTGTCCTTAATAGAGAGGCTCCACTGTAGTACATAAACACAATCATATATGCATTATATTAAATTTCAATGATGTCGTCTTGTGGGGAGCTGAACACGATAGCGACTGTAACACAAACAAGCTAGGATAAGAATTCTATTGATGACAGCAGAACTAAATCGTTTTGACTAGTAAGACCACAACTTGGAGATATAGTTGAGGTAGATCATATTGTCAATTGCACGAGAAAGCTACGATATGGTTCTCTGCTGTTAGCACTCACCAGAAATAATGTCACAGTGTATTATTGAGTATTTGCGGGGCTTGTAGAACAGTAGACCAAGTCCACCTGGTCTATACCCCATACATTTGGTTGAAGGACTTTGTCGGTAGAAGGCAGGCAAATCTGTCGTACATGTGGTGCCAACGTTAACAGTAACATCAACTGGGAGCGAAGAGGGATTTAAACCGGTAGTCGCTGTATCCTTCGCATCTGGAACTGGGGGTCAATTCTATAGCCTAGGTCAATTCCCTTATCGAAGCAACGAATTCCATCAAAGTAAAAACTACGAGCTACTCACCTGGTGTACAGAGAACTGAAACAAAGACGAAATATATTATACAGTAATTCCTTGAGAATCGCAACATTCCGTACAAATATGCGTGTCACATGCTGATCGTGAGGGGAAAACCCTTCAATCTACGCCCTTTATACACATGCACTCGGATAGCGAGACTTCGAGCTCTTCCAACATCAGTGATCGTATTTTACAGTTGACCCAAAGTACTAATATAATTATATAAATTCACATTCAGTTCTCTACAATACGTTCTGACATAATGTATACATGCACTCAGTACTTGATGTTGACACAAAGCACAAAACAACACTCCATTTCAAGTCATTCACAAGTTTCCATAAAGAGGTTTGGGACCTTCAGTCATCCGGACAGGTTATTGTTGGCATAGTATCATGATGGCTTGATAATTTAAATTAAAAATGATGTTGCATTTTGAATAACATAATGACAGGTTATGTAGCTTCCACTGTACAAGGATCATGATTATTTGGAACATGCAGTTGACACATTGTGCAATCAGGACAAAAGGTGAAGAAGCCCTGTAAGCCCCTCAAACTGTAAACATGTTTGTTGTGATAAAGCTAGTGAAGGTCAGTCTCTGAAGCAGTACAATTTGCTCACTTCATGTGATTCAGGAAGAGCTTGTTTGGGAAGGATTATACTCAGTCTAGTGATCATGGACAGAAATACTGCCTCTCCTTAATATAAGAAAAAAATTAACTTTGTGGTTGCAATTATAGATAACACCAAATTGAATAATCAAAGCCCCTCCCTTTTAATAGTAACAGGATAAATCCACCGGTGTACAGTCAGTGTGGGTAATCGGTATGTAGTGAGCCTTCCCAGAGGTGGAAGGTAGGATAATAGGTCTAGATACTACTGCATAACCATGCAGCTGGAGGAAAAGGGCTGAGATAGTGGGAGCCATTGTATAGTACCATAGCCATTGATGAAGAATACCTAAGTTTAATGGTATTATCTATGACTATACATCCTCTAACATGTGGTAATCAGTGGTCAAACAGTCTTATAAATTCCCGATATTTAAAAAGGTATTCTACAGTCTGTAACAGCCCAGACTAACCTTAACTACGCTCGTTCTCACTTTCGCGATATTCCGGAATGGCTGCTAATTTTCCGCATAACTCGATGAGGAAGCAACGTACGGAAAAATGGTTTGAGTCATCGTAATGCTCTGGGATAGCGCTATCGACTGATACCAAAAAACGCAAAAGCACGAAAAATAAAGAAGTACCCCTTTTCTCATATCCGTACACATATATTAAGCAACAATTACCACCAATGAAGAAATTTTTGGGGCTGGGGCAAGTAGGGGTGCTGGAGACGATGAAGAAGAGACAGGAGGAATGGAAGGGAAGAGTGGAAGGTATGGATATGAAGAGATGTACCAGGAGAGTGTTCAAAGGTGTTGTGGAGGGGAGAGGGCCTAGAGGAAGACCTCGATTACGATGGATGGACAATTTTAAATAGTATTAATTTTGTTGACCGAATCTGTTCTTGCTCCAAACAGTACAGACTATGCAGTTGTGTAATGTAAGGGCGACCTCCTGTCTAGGAGACGTGTTCAGTCTGTGTCATTGATTGATTGATTGGGGTTTGCACTACTTTACTAATAACAGAATATAAAAATCAACCCCAATTGTCTAAATAATAAGAGGAAAACACAGCTATAGCAACAAACAACACTCAATTCAAGGACTAATGCAGACTGTCCAACCTGGTAACCACAGAAAATAGGGACACCTATAATATAGGTCCACATATTCATAGGGTACATCCTTTATACAACATTAAGAATTCAAAACTGTCCAAATTGGAATGATATTAAATTAATTCATGTAGAATACAACAAATTGATATTGAATTTGACATTTTTCTTCAGTGTTCTGTATGGAATACAACACTGAATTTTACACGTATCCAACATTGACAACATTATCACCGAGCGGAAGCGAGGTTAATTGTTTCCGTCACATAGGGGAGTCCGATCGAGGTCGCCCACACGTTTAATGACTTTCGGGTCTAGAAATTATGACATTAGGGCCCAGGTGCATTTTCTTTCGTCGAAAGTTGCAAAATGGTTTTAGCAGAACGCAACAATTCGTACATTCCTATGAAAGGGGGCACGACTGTGCTACGTCGTGAGGCAAGAGATATTTGTATTAACTAAGTCATGGTCGTACGAAGCGTGATTGAATTCACTCACCGTTTCACTCCCTAATAACGTCATTCTCCAAGCCAGACAGCAACGAAGAGTCTTAAACTATGGACGCTATATATTTCTAAAGATACTGAATAAGAAATTTTGATTTTATTGAGCTTCGGAGTAGGGTTTAGCGAATCGTCTTTCGGGCCTTCGAATTGGTCAGCCATGATGACATCCATTTTGGCAGACATTTTTGTATGACGTCATTGCCCTGGAAAGTTGCGTTGCGATTCTTATTTCAGTCGTGTCCAAACTATTTAGGTTTTTTATGGGACCAATCTACCATGGTAACAGCGAGGTTCTGCACGTAGTGCACGCCTAGTTTTTATTATTATAACCTATTTATGATATTGCGCAATGGTTAAAATGGTCGCATTTAGCGCACAATGCCAGGGATAGCTTAGAGGAATCGAATCTACTGAACGTTTTTACTTATACTGAATAAATTTATCTAGACTACAGACAAGAAAGTTTTCCATATTACAAAAATCTGCTTATTCCTCAGTTTTCGGGACAAAACCAGGCTAAATCGGGATTAGGGACAAGGGCTTCCAAATCGGGACTGTCCCGCCTAAATCGGGACTGTTGGACAGTCTGCTAATGACACAAGTACAAATGTACAAGTGATAAAAGTACTATATAAATTCACATTCTGTTCTCTACAATAAGATCTAACATGTATACACACAGTACTTGATGTCAACACAAAGCACAAAACAACACTCCATTTCAAGTCATTCACAAGTTTCCATAAAGAGGTTTGGGACCTTCAGTCATCCTTTCAACCGGCATGTAACCAGGGCTGGTTGTCATGGGAACACTTCCGTCATCCAATTCCACATTGACATAATGTGATGGGATGGGAGAGTTCTTCTTGTCTTCATCAACTGTACCTTCAGTTGATCCTGTAGTGAGTGGACATACAGAATGTGTGAATAAGTGTGTGAGGGTGTGTAAGTTTTTATTTGTTTGTACACACACAGTAAGAAGAATACCATCAAAATGACAGGTCAATTTTGTGAATCAATACTTTTTTAAACTTGCAAAGTTCATCGAAATTCAAACTTGTAGAACCTCAAAACATGACCCCAATTAATATTTTAAGTGTTATTATCCACTCCATCATTCCATCAGTGCACAGATCAGCTAGAAGATCCATTTCACAGCAGCTGCTGGAGCTGTGCCAAATATCCATTGCATGCTCAACCCACATCTTCAATGGTCCCATCTGCAGATCCTTGGACTCCTCTACATATTACGTGCACGTGTGCTGTGTGTGTATACACGTGCACATGTGTATATGTGTGGGCAGTGTGGGTGGGTGTTTGTAGAGACAAAATAAACAATGTCTTCTCAACATAATCTGCCTCCTCTTTGTACTTCTCTGGGTCAAAGGTCTTTCTGAATCAGTTTCGTGGGTGCTTCTGTTTGGAGGTCATTACCAGTGCATGTCCGAGGAACCACTGATTTCAAGAAAATTTCAACTCTTTGTAATCAATTTTTCTCTTATTGATCATCTATGTACTTCCATATTTCTGTCCATTGCATGTGCTCAATGTTGTGTTATTACTCGTACATTTGCCGACCCCATTTAAATTTGAAAATTTCTACAAATTTTATTTTAAATTTCATTTTATTCTATTTAATTTTTTATTCCAATATTATATTTATACTTATTCTTTTTACTTTGTATACCCTTTCTTTTCTTTGTGGGTGCTACTTAAATAGCCTATCGCTAACGGTTCACCACATTAAATAAGAATACCTGATACCTCATAACTGAATGAAATCCATAGCTTAGATCTTCTTCGAACAGGTTTAAACTAGTAAGTCTTGTTCTAGTCTGTGATTTACCATTCTATAAAGACAACTGCACTGTCTCTATAGAAACGCATAAATTAACTGCATACCGTCTGATAACCAGAGCGTGTATTCGGTAATATAAATTAACCACAGACTAGAACAAGTTTAAATCTGTTCGAAGAAAATCTAATAGGAGCGATCGGTCCTTGGTGGTTTACTCGCGATTTCATTCCTGCTTTGCAATAAG
This sequence comes from Chondrilla cf. caribensis, assembly GCA_964020155.1. Classification (NCBI taxonomy): domain Eukaryota; kingdom Metazoa; phylum Porifera; class Demospongiae; order Chondrillida; family Chondrillidae; genus Chondrilla; species Chondrilla cf. caribensis. Next base: position 3,674,071 of record OZ026558.1, on the reverse strand, counting down.
CTGTACCTGTTTTACTGAGCGAATCCCGTAACCAATTACTCCATTTGACTGACGAAGATGGCAACTGTCCAAGACTATCTGAAGAACGCCAAGTGGGTCAAACGTGTCGACGAGTTATTCAAAACTATCGACGTGAACAAGAACGGCTAAGTTTCAAAAGAAGACTGGCTTATTTCTGTTGACAGACTTGCAAAAGTCGCTCCTGACCGCCTGGGTGAAATTGCTAAACTGCGAGCAGTTACTTTGGAATTCACGGACGCATTAGGAGTGACCGAAGGAGTACAAGCCGACAAGAAGAAATTTCGAGAGCTCGCCGCGGCATGGTCATTGGCTGAGATTGATAGAAGGGACAAGGGAGAAATGACTATGTCGGAAAAGCTCGATAATGCATGTTTTGACGTCCTGGACAAAAACAATAACGGATATGTGACTTGGGACGAGTACAAGGTTGCAATGGAAGCCGGAGGTTTTGGTGAAGAAGAGAGCAGGGGGGGCTTCAACTTGCTTGATAAAGACAAGTCTGGGAAAATTAGTCGAAAAGAAATGGCAGCCGCCAATGTCAAGTTTTGGTGCACTGTTGATGACCCTGACACTCAAGGAATGTATGGCGATAAATTTGAATGAAATAAGGAACTTCATTGATGCATAGTGTATGTGTGGTTGCATCTGCTATAGATACAGTATAAAAGCTGCTATAATAATAGATACAGACTGAGTATAAAAACTGAACTTAAGCACTGCTCTGTAGTCTCCTTTTTCTGTATTTTTTGAATGATGTTTGGATATTCAGTTCAAAATGTAGTTAGTGACCGTGTGGCTCATCAATGGGTGGGCATGTCAATAGCATGGCGATTGCGTTATCACCCTGACCATCTTCAAGTAGTCTTAAAAGTAGCTCATGCAGCTTAAGATCTCCCAATCTTGTATACTTCAGCAGCTGCACATTTCTGTTCACTTGCGATATTACCCAATCTATACGCGTCAAGTAATTAATGTGTAGACTATTATTGGTCAATTTAAAAACAATATTATAATTTAAAATCTCCATCTCCTGACCCAGCGTAATGCACACAATAAAGTGTGTCAAACTCAGACGGATTTTCGATAAAAGCAAACGATAAAAAAGTAGAAAGGGTCACGTCCGCCTTCTTTGAATAGGAAATCTAAACGGAAAGTGGGTTGAACCCGAGTTATTTTTACCTCGGGTTCGTGTTGTACATTGATTTGACTTCTGTGTGGTCCTAAGTTCGTCATGGAAAATAGGAATCCGAACTTCAATTCAAACTAGATTGCACAAATCTGAGGTTAGCACGGAACATTTGCCAAATTGTATCACCTACTGGTGTAGATGCTGTCTGTGGCTAATCTTGTATAACCAGACCTTATTCCTACTTCTGAGAGAAGGCAATCTGAGGACAAATGCTACAATAGTCAGGGTAGTGGCAAGAGGGACTGATTTTGTCATAAGCAATAAGATGCTCAAATAAGGAACATGTTTGTGATCAGATCATCAGATAAATTAAATCAGATACAATCGGATTACTGACAGCTTGTTTATACATTATATTATTGGATAATATCGCTTCCTACCATAACAATATACATAGGCATACCCTAAGAATTCAAGTGCGGTGAGCAGCAGCCCCAGAAGTTCTATTTTTAATTGAATTACTTTGTTTACCTGAATAATGCTGTTGTTATAGTTTGGGTAATATGTGTGTGCAGAACATGCATTGCCCAATGAATATACATTGTAATTGAACTGTACATATTGCATGGCATACATGTGTGCATTCAGAGACACCCAGTGTACTATCTGTTTGTGGAGAATATAACTGAAGTGTACAATTCACCATGCACATTTGTTACTGAGGCATTTCAACAAAATCTAAGCTATGGATTTCATTGTTTATTTTGTCTCTACAAACACCCACCCACACTACCCACTCATATGTACACATGTGCATACACACACAGCACACACACACATGTATGTAGAGGAGTCCAAGGATCTGCAGATGGGAGCATTGAAGATGTGAGTTGAGCATGCAATGGATATTTGCTCAGCTCCAGTAGCTGTTGTGAAATGGATATTCTGTGCACTGATAGAATGATGGAGTGGATGGCAGCTATTGAGTGATTTGTGAAAGGCCAAAGGGATTCAATGTTTCAAAAGTGATGAAATGGTGCTGAAAGCCTGCAGTCTCTAGGTCTGTGATTAAAGACAGATAGTTGGTGTTTGTCGATTTCCTGAGTCTGGCATCATCCAAATTTTGGACCGTGTTTGCAGGGACTATTAGTTATAGAATGATGATGTGTGACTTCTGGATGATGACGATGTCTGGTCTAGCTGCGATCACAGGACACAAGGATGGTACCTGGTGGATTGTCGCATGTACATAGCCCAGGAAGATCTGCATTGATGGTGGACTCCTTGAGATGAGGCTTGATTTAATCCACTAAATGTTTGAGCATGGAGTCGTGTCTTAATGTGTAACAGCCTTGGTTCAGAGCTGTTGGACAATAGCTCAGTACATGGTGAACAGTATTCCAGGTGGGCATTGCACAGGGGACATGATGGGTCTGTTTGATACCTCCATCTCCGAAGATTGGTAGGGGTTGGCTGTACATCTACACCAGCATGGATGAGAAAGGACAGTTGCCCTGCAAGGAGACTGAATATTATCCCACAGGGGCTATTCTTTTCTCTTTTCTCTTAATTGTTTTCTTTTTCTTATGTTTCATCTTTATTTTCCTTAGCTTGCCAGGCACTCTGACTTTAGTGGGCTTTAACCCTGAGTCCGAGCTTTACATCCATGTTTCATTATTTCACATTACAATGTGAAATATTGTTTCATGTATCTTGTCACTAAATAATGACGTTTCTTCCCTTAATTCATGTTAAACTTTTTATATAATATTATAATCACACTTATCCTTGGATTTCTTGTTCCAGTAGTGAATTATATTCAGACAAAAATGGTTTGCTTGCTGAATTGTTGGTCCAAATATGTATGCGTATGCATGCACATACTCATGCATGCACATGCACACGCATGCAGCATGCACGCACACACACACACACAATGCCATGTACACATTGAGATTATCAGCAGCTATTTATCAATGAGCTAGCTGGATTAACATATCATCTCTATAAATGACACAGTCTCATATGTGATAGCTGATTGTGTACCAGTGATCAGATCAATCAATGTAGATTAGGAGGAAACAAATCCATGAACTAATCAATGAGCATAATTAACTTCACAATGCTTAGCCTAAGTAAGCAACTGCAATCCGGATTCCTATAGATTTTTCAATTTTCTTCCTTGTTTGATCCCTAAGTAATTAGCAGCTATACTGTAGTAACGATGATAGAACTGTTATGCCCTGACTCAAATGGCCATCATAATATCCGCAATCCCACACGCCATTTGGTTTGATATGAAGATATTATGTAGATGGCGTGGTGTCATATTATTATACGTATATATAGAAGAGTATAAGTTGAAGAAGGTGTTTCATGATATAGCTCTACAGAAAGAATAATATATTGCAAGCATCATAGGTAAAGACACAAACAATAGATTTTCATAATAGTGGTATGTATTCTGCCAATGCGGAATGTGTACATACTCACTGGATTGATTTGGACGGGATGCCAAATGGTGGGTCTATTCCCACATCCAATCAACTCTAGATTGTTCAAGAGCATCCTACCACGGGTATGTGCCTGGTCTGTTCCTCAATTAGACCGTCCTTATAATTTCATCAACGTCGATTGGAGTAATTATACGCTTCGAGGTACTAGGTGTGGTACCAAACTAGTGCCATTTTGAACAGTTCGTTTAGGCATCATGTGATTTTACTCAAAGCAGGCACCGTCTATACATAATCTCAGAAAATAATCATTCAGTAGTTAAATATAGCATCCGTTACCATGGAAACAGTACTATTATACAGCAATTTTATAATGTATAAAGTGTTAGCAACAGGATAAAGCGTTAGCAACAGGATAAAGCGTTAGCAACAGATGCTATACTGGTTAAGACATGGACACTTGCACTATGATAGGGGGACTTGTTATTTTATGTCATAGTGCCCTTGTGCCCATGTCTTAAGCACTAAATAATATGTTATCTGTGCATACAAATGGTTCATTATTCACAAAACCTCATTAAACAGACTTGTAAAATGTTGATCAGTATTCATACATTGATTGCATGTGCACTGAGATTTGTTGTGTTCTCTGCATGATCAGTGAAACTTGTCTGTAGCTGGGATTGGTTGTCATGGGAACACTTTTACCATGATTAAAATAGCATGAAATTAAGCATTCATTCTCATATTCTTTAAAAATATGTACCTTCATTGGGCCCAGGACTTGTAGTGAGTTAACATACAGAACCAGGAATACAAATTGAACAGTGCGTGTAATATACACTCAATATATGAATACACCCATAACATACCACACACACACACACACACACACACACACACACACACACACATGTACACACACACACACACACACACACACACACACACACACACACACACACACACACACACACACACACACACACACACACACACACACACACACACACACACACACACACACACACACACACACACACACACACACACACACTTAGGACATCTTCTGGTTAGCAACATGTACTATCACTCTAACTCCACAACCAGCTAGAAATGTCAGTAAAATGACAACAACACAGACTACCACAATACCAGCAATGACACCTGTGGACAACGTGATGGTAACTACAGAAGAAAACAGACATGGTAACTCACACCATAGTAGCTATTGACATAAGAAGGTTCACACACAGCTATAGATGTGGGGAGGTTTGCACTTACTTGTATCAAGAGATGGATTGGCTGTAGGATCAGTGCCATTAGGCAAGGGTGGGGGAAGAGTCACTGTTGGCATTGTACTAACTGGAAATAATGTCGAAAATTAGCAAACTTTAAGTTGAAAACTCAAGTATATAAAAAGGTGGAGGGACCATATTCAACAACATTCAAAGTTGTAATACTACATCAAACACACCCAAGTCACCTTCCATTCGTGTTGTACAGCTGATAACAAGTGAATTACTTCTAATGGTGGACTCCTCTAAACACACTGCTACAATCTCTGCTCTGTACCTAGTGCTTCCACTGAGACCACTCATACTGAAAACATTAGTAGAGTGGGTTGTTGTAGACATGGACACATGACTACCAGCTGGGTGAACTTTGACCTCATACTGGAAGGTACAGTTCTCAAAACATGTATTCCTATGGTCCACCTCTAGTGTGACAGTAGATGGAGTTGTAGTGATGGGTTCTCTCAGTGTAGGAGGGGTGGGGTGTTCTGGACAAATGACTATGAATGTGGAACTAAAAATCACATGCATACACAGGGGAGGAATATTATTGTAGCCAAGAAATGTAATACACATCATTATTAAGAAAACAACACCATTCTGTATCCTACACATTCAGCAAAATATCACATATAACATTGAGACTCAGTACACAGTACCCTGAACACACACCAAATATGAAATAGCGCTATGTGAAAATATTGGGTAAAATCATGAAAATGCTCTGATTGGCTAATTTACTTATATTGGTGATAAGACTTTGCTTATTAATAATGTTCATTGTCAACTCTCCACCAACACAGACTCAAATGTACATGCACAAGATATAACTATAACACACGCACGCACGCACGCACGCACGCACGCACGCACGCACGCACGCACGCACGCACACACACACACACACCATCCAATCTTGTATATGTAGCTTTTTGTATTGATGTTTTACGATTTGGTACTATCCTAGTACCATTCACTGTCCATTCACTTCTTGTAGAAAAGTACTTCCTCCTCCCATCAACCATATCTGATATGTTGGGGTAGGAACACATAAGACTAATAGTGTTCCCATAGCAGACGCTGTCAACAGCTGGTCCTTCTATATACACCTGACCATCACCTGTAGTACAATATATTTATAATTCCTGAAGTTCATTCAGATATTGAATAATAGTATATAAAATATGTATACTAGGACATGTGTTGGTTAATAGCATATTAAGTTACATTCCTTTAAGAGGCTTTAAGTTAAGAGCATTTACGTATACATTACTGAGTCATACATTCAACTTTAAAAGTATCAATTTATTGACTAATGCTGTGTGTGTGTATATACATGTTTGCACATATTGCAAAGTGATTATTGTTTATATATAACCTCTTCTCTTCCTGGATAGTCTGGTACATACTAATTTTATTCTGGAATATCGTGGGTCGATGTTTCACAACAATTTAAATTCTATAATATATACATACTGCTGTAACAGCAAATCAAAGGTCTTAACTCACCTGTTCCACAAATAGCTGAAAAGAGGGCAAAAAGCATCAAGTAAGAAGGATTCATTATCTAAGAAAAACTCTTAGACTATAATTTTGTGTACAAACTACAGGTATCCTACTACAGTAATGGCTACTATAACGGGGTATGGGAAAACTTAAATTCTATTATGATCAATGTAATCATTGGATTGATTAAGTAATGACCTGTTCACACATGTAAGAAAATGTACAAGTGATAAAAGTACTAAATTCACATTCTGTTCTCTACAATAAGATCTGACATGTATACACACAGTACTTGATGTTGACACGAAGAACAAACAACACTCCATTTCAAGTCATTCACAAGTTTCCATAAAGAGGTTTGGGACCTTCAGTCATCCTTTCAACCTGCATGTAACCAGGGCTGGTTGTCATGGGAACACTACTGTCATCCAATTCTACATTGACATATGATGGGATGGGAGAGTTCTTCTCTTCTTTTTCAAATGTACCTTCAGTTGATCCTTAAGTGAACAAAATACAATGTACACTATTAGTTTATGCAATATTAGGTGAAGTAAGTACATACCTACATACAAAATTGACCCTTTATAGGACATTAAACATCCAACATTATCGTAAACCACACAATATGGCAGGTATATGTAAAATAGAACACCAAAGTACATTAAACATACAGTAGCCAGTATGCACCAGATACAGGGTGGTATAGTTACACACAAGTAGTATAATATAAGATTAAGTTCTTGTATAGCAGCATTCCACTCTGGAAGTGTACACCTGGTCCATAATATATATATACAGGTCTCAAGTGTATACATAGACCTTTTGAATTTTTCGCTCAACATGCTTGTACACAAGCACATATCCACCCACAAATATTCACACAACATACTTGTTGACTGTTTGGACTTTTTCTGGTAAACAACTAATACTATCACTCCAACTCCACAACCAGCTAGAAATGTCAGTAAAATGACAACAACACAGACTACCACAATACCAGCAATGACACCTGTGGACAGTCCACCTGTGTTAGAGGGTGTGTGTGTGTGTGTGTGTGTGTGTGTGTGTGTGTGTGTGTGTGTGAGGGGGTCGGACAGTGGAATAATAGACTCAGCTACATATGCAACACATACACTATGATATTATTGTGTCACATACCCATAACAGCAGATGTTGGAGACGACATAGGGCTAAACGTAGGACAAGGTGCTACGTTGATGACATCTGGAAATGAAATAAAGTAGTCGAATTGAGACAATCCCAACAAACATGCACACTCCCTCACGTGTCAAACTGATGTTAATGCTGACCACATCACTCACAATAGAGGGATCTTCATCACTTTGTGCTTGAATACTCACTGTATACTCTCCTCGAAGTAGACTACTGAAGACATACTGAGTGTCTGTAGTAACAGCACTTGCAGAAGTTGAGGAATTGGATGGACCATCAGTCTTGGTCCATATGAGGTTAAAAGTAAAATTGTGGTGTCCATAGCAACCAGGGTGGTAACTCCACCTCATCCTATCAGTATCTCTGTCAGGTAGTGATGTTATGTTAGGAGCTGGTGGGTCCTCTGTGAAGCACCAAAGTACAAATAAATGCAACATCATGATAATATTATGTGTAGCGCAGTTGACGTCAATATCATTATATAGGTATTCAGAGGTTTGGAGTAAGGTTAATGTTGTCTCAATTAGCTCTTAGATTATTACATCCATGCATGCTAAATTATACACTAATACATATGTATGCAGTAACACTCATGTCATGTTTCAGTGTGAGTGTAATGGGTTGCATTTGACAGGACAATCTCCCACATGCAATCCACTGTGATAGTACAGCTGGTTAGTGATTTAGTAGATGGACAGAGGTTTGTGAGAATGAACTGGAATCATACATGTACTAAAATGTCATCTAATGCTTTGTACGTGTAATACTTGCTTGTGTAATATTTTGGCAATCATATAGAGTACTAGTAGTACAAGTCACACTCACATTACACTGCAGAACCATGGACAATATATAGGTTATGTAAGTACATTCATATTCTTCGCAGTAGAATTACCTGGTATGCTAATTCTAAAGTATTGGACTCGTCACATTTGCACAGAGGACATTAAAATTTGACATTTTGACAATAATAGTATGATCATTTGACTTGCAAAGTCATTGTGACACTATACATGTTTAATAGTGTGCATGTAATACTTTGCACAGGGCAACTTTCCTGTTAACCTCTGTAACATGATATAGCACAGTTAGTGAATCACATGAAAATAATATATCTACACACAATAATGAAATATACAAGTACACACCTGGAGGATTCAGTACTAAAGGCTCACTCTCATCGCGGTCACGATTAGCATTGTTTCTGACAAGAAAGCAACTACACAGGATCACTCTATCTCTGTGGTCTTCTTCAGTGATGTCAAACGATAGTGTTGAAGCTGTACTGTTCAATCTGGTGAGAGTGAACCTTTCGCTAGCTGGATCACTGAAGTCAATGGTAGTACCATTCATAGCCCAGGTGATAGATATCTGGAGGTACTTGACAGGATCATCAAAAGGATCAGGATGAGTACAAATCAGCTCCACTCTACTACCGAAACACACTTCACCTGATGTCAACTTCAAGGCTGGGCCTTGTTGAGCTAAAGGTTACACAATGAAAGGAAAATGGACACGTTTCATTCCTCCAAAGCACGAAACATGCCTTCACAACAGATACTAGATATAAACGACAACATCTATCTACTATACATCTACTACCTTATTTAATCATACCATTGTTCCCCAATCCATAGCGCAGTCTGACATAAGATCAACAAATTAGCCGATTTATGTGGCATAACACGGCATCGATCCTACAACTTTACAATACTTACCACTAGTCCCAGGGGGACTGAATACGCGTAAAGGCAAGCGATGAACAAGACCCGACAAAGCAACAAAAAGTGATGGGTCATATCTTAACGGTTATGTTTAGACGAACAGAGCTCAGTCTGTAACAAAATGGCGTCCGTGCAGTTGTACTTCAGGAGTATGTTGGTAATATGGTCGCTATAATATGTAACTATTATAGTGATATACAGTAAAACCTGTAATAAAGACCACCTCTACACAAAGACCACCTGTCCTAAGTGACCACTATTGAACTATCCACAATGTCAACTCTACTATAGTATAGCACCTCTGTACAGAGACCACTTGTCTATAGTGGCCACCTACTTCTGGTCCTTTGGGGGTCTTTATATACAGGTTTTACTGTAATTACATACAAATAGTATACAGATCTCAATGTTGATGACATTACGCAATAGACACATTTAGTATAGCCAATACACTCTAACTCATTAGTATTCCTTCCCTGCAACCAGCCCTGCTAGCAGCTGCAGGTACAATGCATGATGTACATGTTTATATACCACATGCACATGAAGTATAATATTATTATATACTGTATTATGACATTGTGTAAACCATGATGAGTGAATGAACATTATCATGTATGTAATGTATACACACTTTCGATAATATTGCATTGCTATATTATTACATGCATACATCATAAACACACACCATATTATGTAATAATTTTCCACAATATACCATCAAAATAACAGGTCAATTTTGTAAATTCAATACTTTTTGAACTTGAAGTGTTCATTGAAATTCAAACTTGTAGAACCTCAAAACATGATCCTAATCAATATTTTTGTCACTGTTAGATATAAGTGTTATTACATATACACGTCACATAAACAGAAGCCATAATTACCAATAATAGCAATGAACAGACTTGCAAGATGTTGATCAGTGAGTTATAAATATTCACAAATTAGAATATTGAGATTTGTTGGGGTTACTGATCAGTTCAATTTGTCCATAACTTGGGTTGGTTGTCATGGGAACACTTCTGTCATCCAATTCTACATTGACATATGACGGGATAGAAGAGTTCTTCTTATCTTCATCAAATGTCTCATCAGTTGATCCTGTAGTGAGTGGACAAACAGAGCATGTGAATAGGTACAGTACGTAAATCCTCACAGTTGAGACCACCTAGGGGACAGGTGAAGGGGTGTCCATTGTGCATGGGATGGTCCTCACTCTGATTTTGGATCTATACAGAGTACCTTTTAAGGCTATTAATTTTAGGTGCTAATTGTAGAGATTCTTGCATCACTTACTAAGTTCACTAAAATTATTACCTCTTAAAATATTAGCCTTAAATTAAGGCAATATAGTATAGGAATTTCTATAATATAGGTCGTCTGAGTCATGGCCATGGGTTCTACACTACAGACATAAAAGGTTTAACAGAGCAGAATTGAATGTGATAGATAGGAATTGTGTGTGACTAAGACAGAAACTTGTTGTTCTAGTCCATTGACAGCCCTATTCACAGTTATGCATCGTATGTCTACAGTTTTATAAATTTACATGTACAGTACGCATGCTCTATGCAATGAATATTTATGAAATCTTGTAAGTGATAAACAGAATGCATGATGACATATAACACAGCAATGCTGAATTATCACACAATATTATAGGGTCTATTATAACATATCTGCTGTGAATGAGTATATATGCAACCAATGAAGCCATACAGATAACTTCAAACAGTAAACAGCTACAGTTGGCTTGCTTGACACACACACACACACACACACACACACACACACACACACACACACACACACACACAACACACACACACACACACGCACACACACGCACACACAAACGCTAAACACAAACACCCGTGCATACTCATGCACATACACATCTTACACATCTTATACACAAATCCTCCTCCTTCAGCTCATGTACGTACATATAATACACACAATGTACATCGAGTATATTATGTAGATGTAATCATTTTTGTACGGTGTGGAGAACAGGAACAATCTCTATTATATTCAATAGGAATTAGGGCCAAACTCATAACATTCAATACTAGTGGAGGGAATGTATGGATAAGAAGTATGCACACAACATACTTGTTGACTGTTTGGACTTCTTCTGGTAAACAACATGTACTATCACTCCAACTCCACAACCAGCTAGAAATGTCAGTAAAATGACAACAACACAGACTACCACAATACCAGCAATGACACCTGTGGACAATGTGATGGTAACTACAGAAGAAAACAGACATGGTAACTCACACCATAGTAGCTATTGACATAAGGAGGTTCACACACAGCTATAGATGTGAGGAGATATGCACTTACTTGTATCAGGAGATGGATTGGCTGTAGGATCAGTGCCCTTACGCAAGGGTGGGGGAGGAGTCACTGTTGGTGTTGTACTAACTGGAAATAATGTCAAAAATTACATAGGTATTCCTGGAAGTTGAAAAACTCAAGTATATACATAAACGGGGTGGAGGGAGCATACTGAACAACATACAAAGTTGTGATAGCAAAAGTACTCAAGTCACCTTCCATTCTTGTTGTGAACGTGATAATAAGTGGATTACTTCTAATGGTGGGCTCTTCTACACACACTGCTACAATCTCTGCTCTGTACCTAGTACCTCCACTGAGACCACTCACATTGAAGGTATTAGTAGAGTGGGTTGTTGTAGATATGGACATGGGACTGCCAGCTGGGTGAACCTTGACCTCATACTGGAAGGTACAGTTCTCAAAACATGTATTCCTGTGGTCCACCTCTAGTGTGACAGTAGATGGAGTTGTCGTGATGGGTTCTCTCAGTGTAGGAGGGGCGGGGTGTTCTGGACAAATGACAATGGATATGACATAAAATGTTGCATACACAGTGGGGAGGCAACAGGCCAGTGGGCTATTATTGTAACCAGAAATATTATAATGCACATCAATAAAGGAAGCATCACCGCCACGTATCCTACACATTCAGCAAAATAGCACAAAATATTGATTGATACCCTGAACATACATGACGTATGATACGGAACAGCAGTACATGGAAATATTGGGCAAATTTGTGAAAACACTCCCATTGACTTATTTATATTGATGATTAGGCAATTGCTTATTAACAACAATTCTCCATAATACACAACCTCGTACATGCACAAAGACACGCACGCACGCACACACACACACACACACACACACACACACACACACACACACACACACACACACACACACACACTAACCTGGTGGGTCAATCTCCACATCACTGCTAGTCTCTCTGCTTCCATTGTACAACAATAAATAGCAAGAATAGTAGAATATGCCATCTTCAAACTTTTCTCTTGTGAGAGTAACCTCCAATCTCTCAGTTGTGCTGTTGAGTGCCGCAGTACCTTCTGGTGGTAATCTGGTGCCATTCACTGCCCATTCACTACTTGTAGACAAGTACTTCCATCTCCCATTGACCATATCCATTATGTTAGGGTAGGAACATGTAAGACTAATAGTGCTCCCATAGCAGACACCATCAACAGCCGGTCCCTCTATATACACTTGACCATCACCTAAAATGGATACATCTCAATACTTAAAGTACTAAGCTGTTTAATATGAAAAGAAATTTATGAATATTATCACCAAGCTGAAAGCAAGACAATTATTGTGACCTTGTCAACTTGTGTTTGTAAAACTATAATTGTACTGATGTAATAATAATAATAATAATATGAATAAAATATATATAATAGATTGTAAGCATACATCAGCAATGCGAGTTATTGACACCTTGATTATGTTATTGTTGGCATAGTATCATGCATGATGGCTCAAAAATGTGAACTTAAAAAGGATGTTGGATGACCTAAATGACAGGTTATGTAGCTTCCACTGTACAAGGATCTTACTAATATTTGGAACATGCAGTTGAGACATTGTGCAATCAGGACAAAAGGTGAAGAAGCCCTGTAAGTCCCTCAAACCTGTAAACATGTTTGTTGTGATAAAGCTGATGAAGGTCAGTCTCTGAAGCAGTACAATTTGCTCACTTCAAGTGATTCACGAAGAGCTTGTTTGAGAAGGATTATACTTAGTCTAGTGATCATGGACACAAAACTGCCTCTCCTTAATATAACAGAAGAATCAACTTTGTGGTTGCAATTAGATAACACGAAATTGAATAATCAAAGCCCCTCCCTTTTGATAGTAACAGGATAAATCCACCTGTGTACAGTCAGTGTGGGTAATTGGTATGCAGTGAGCCTTCCCAGAGGTGAAAGGTAGGATAATAGGTCTAGATACTACTACAAAACCATGCAGCTGGAGGAAAAGGGCCGAGATAGTGGGAGCCATTGTATAGTACCATAGCTATTGATCATGATGAAGAATACCTAAGTTTAATGGTATTATCTATGACTATACATCCTCTAACATGTGGTAATCAGTGGTCAAACAGTCTTATAAATTCCCGATATTTAAAAAGGTATTCTACTACAGTAACTGTAACAGCGGATCAAAGATCTCTACTCACCTGGTCCACAGACAGCCGTAGAGAGGACGAAAATAATCCTATAAAAGCGATTCGTTGTCACAAACAATCGCAACATATTCTACACTATCGAATAGGTGTGTCAAACCGATAATTATATAGGAAAACCCTTCCCTACACAGGGGTCGATACGGCGGTTGCTGGGGCAAGCCGCGTGCACGCAAGAACAGCGACGTCATCGATTTTTGGTAATTAGTTACCAAGGGGTTTTGCAGTTCGCTATAAAAGCAACAATTGTCGCCAATGAAGAAATTTTGAAGAGGCTGGGGCAAGTAAGGGTGCTGGAGATGGTGAAGAAGAGACAGGAGGAATGGAAGGGAAGAGTGGAAGGGATCATGGACATGAAGAGATTTACCAGTAGAGTATTTGAAGGTGTTGTGGAGGAGAGAAGGCCTAGAGGAAGACCTCGATTACGATGGATGGACAATTTTAGATAGTATTAATTTTGTGGACCTAATCTGTTCTTGCTCCTAACAGTACATGTCATTTTGATGACTATGCAGTTGTATTATTGTAAAGGAGACCTCCTGTCTAGGAGACGTGTTCAGTCATTGATTGATTGATTGATTGATTGGGGTTTTGCAACACAACACGCCTTCACTCATGTGGAAGATCTATACGCATAGCATTATTTTACTAATTACAGAATATAAAAATCAAATCCAATTGTCTAAACAATAAGAGTTAAACACAGCTATAGCAACAAACAACACTCCATTCAAGGACAAATGACACAAGTACATACGTATGTACAAGTGATAAGAGTACTAAATTCACATTCAGTTCTCTACAATAAGATCTAATACATATATACACAGTACTTGATGTTGACACAAAGCACAATTAAACACTCCATTTCAAGTCATTCACAAGTTTCTATAAAGAGGTTTGGGACCTTCAGTCATCCTTTCAACCTGCATGTAACCTGGGTTGGTTGTCATGGGAACACTTCCATCATCCAGTTCCACATTGACATATGATGGGATGGGAGAGTTCTTCTTGTCTTCATCAACTGTACCTTCAGTTGATCCTGTAGTGAGTGGATACACAGAACGTGTGAATAAGTGTGTGAGGGTGTGTCATTTTTTATTTGTTTGTACACACACAGTAAGAAGAATACATAATAGCACCTCCACAGTGATACACAGTACCGTACTACACAGTACACCTACTGTACTACACAGTACACCTACCGTACTACACAGTACATCTACCGTACTACACAGTACACCTACCGTACTACACAGTACACCTACCGTACTACACAGTACACCTGTACTGTACACAACATACTTGTTGACTGTTTGGACTTCTTCAGGTAAACAACTAGTACTATCATTCCAACTCCACAACCAGCTAGAAATGTCATTACAATGACAACAACACAGACTACCACAATACCAGCAATGAGACCTGTGGACAGTCCACCTGTGTTAGAGGTAGCTGTGTGTGTGTGTGTGTGTGTGTGTGTGTGTGTGTGTGTGTGTGTGCGCGCGCGCGTGTGTGTGCGAGTGCAATTTAGCATGTGTTGGTATAGTGAGTGGGTGATTAAAAGAGGAAAAAATAGCTTGAAATTTGGAGAAATGTGTCAGAACCTCAGTAACAAATGTGCATGGTGAATTGTACACTGTAGTTTAGTTTTGTACAAACTGGTACACCAGGTAGACATGCATGGCAACATGTACATTTCAGTTATGTAAGTACATTCATTGGACATGTACTGCACTTGCATATTATCTGTATAACCTTAAACACCGACTACTTAATGCATATGTATTCTGGTGGGATATACATGCCACTCTACTGCATGGTGAACATAAATGTGCAAACCTGTGTATTGCGTCATGTAACACACAGGTGTACGGTATGTGGGAGGTCAGAATAGCACTCACAAACAGGTTTCAAAGTCTTGGTGTGAAGACACTTCCTCTCACTCTTCACTTGATCATCATAAGAGCTTACAGCTGAAACACAAATGCTGTAGTTGGTGTCAGGTTCCAAGTCTTGAATGTTGAAGGTTGTTCCAATCACTGTAGTGCTCAGCTCAGAGAGGTCACAGGTGCACACTTTCTGCCAACTAACAATGAACACAAACACGTGACCCTCAAAACAGGACCTGTCATGTTCCCATGATACACTGATGCTGGCAACACCAGGAGTGAGAGCTATGTTGTGGGGCTCCTGTGGTGAGTCTGTACAGGAAGGATGGGCAATAAGAGAATAACCACCAAAAGTAAGGTGTAGATTAAGTACACAAGTATGTCCATTAGGATCAGTGAATAGACCCAGACACAGCCAACATTCTCATGTTTACATGTGCCCCAGTTGTCTCAAAACACCTTTTGTTTACCATGTTTGTGTGTGCAGAATGAGTAAACAAGTGTTGAATTGTCAACAGTGAACAGAAAGTTGCTGACAAGAGTTTCCATAATTTGCAATACATGCTACACACATACATACCTAAAGGTTGCATGGAGTATGTGTCCCCTTCCACTAGAGTCCCACTGTTCAGTTCAATACCACAGCCATAGTCACCAGCTGTACTTGCTGTCACATTGTGAATCACTAACTCTCTACCATTGCTTGACACATCATAAGTGTCAAATCCACCCAATATGTGGTGTGAATTGAATATCCAGTTAATTCCACTGAGCTGGAGTATGTGGAGTGGGGACACATCACAGTACAAAGTGAAGTTTCTGTTGTAACAAGCTGACAGTGATGTGGTCTTTGGGAGAACCAGAGGTTTGCCTGCACAACAAGCAAAGTTATACACAGTCAAGTGTGTACACTGTAGACAGTGGGGTGCTACCTGAGATGTTCAATCACCCCTAGGGGGGTGGGTGAAATGAGGTATTAATCCAGTATAGCATGCGCATTGTATCTCAGGACATCGTGTACAGTGCTACATACTTAGAGAAGCCACTTTCCTGTTAGCAGTAAATGTTATAATTTCAAACCACAAGATACTATCATGGTAACCACTTTTTGGTATGGAATTAGCCAGTAAGATATCAAGGTATAATGTGTGGGTGGGAGGGGGTGTAGCGAGGAATACTCACTAAGTAATTTGGCTTAAATGAAAGAATATTTTAGGTAGAATTGAATAATGTACTTGAGCTATGTAGGAGTGAAATGTTTATATTAGATGAATATACTACAGGATTTTATGTAAACTTATAATTAGTTACAGTGGTAAACGCATAATATCCCACATATTGTCAATTGGATTTGAAAAAATTTGGCCTATTATCCGTTTTGGCATATTAACCAAACTGTCAATGAATGTCATTAAATAGAATCAATAATTATGAATTAATAAGGATATAGATAATAATGGTGATAATACAAATTTAGAAGCACAGCTCCTACTATAACATTAGCAAACAGTCAATGGTTAAAAATCCTGCAGCATGTAAGTGAAGAGTGATTAAGTGATTATGTGACAGAATGAGGTGAGGTGTGGCATATAAAGTATTATCTAACACATGGTGATCAATCAATTGGTGTCAGTATAACAATGGCAGATGGCAGATAAGGCGTTTGGCAAATTATATGTATAGTAATTATATACTAATGAATTTGTTCCGGAAAATAGTGGGATAATAGTTTTAAATAGATAGCAGTTTGGCATAATAAGCGGAGGCATATTAAGCGTTTACCACTGTAGTGAGATGATAATATTTATCATGCATGATCAATGGTGGACCAGGACCATCTTGAAGTAATGACTAGGTACAGTCCTCACCCACTCTATAGTAAACCACCACACGAGGCAAGACATATGTACATACACACGTATCCATGTACACACATGTTCATATTATACATATGTACATACACATATATTTACACTCTTACTTGTACTAACAATCCATCACATTCCAAATGTGATACAAACTTTAAAACTGAGTGAGGAAAATGTTCTAGTTGAACTCACTGGTCGTGACATCTCTAGACACAGCTGTACTCTGAATATTCCCATTCACTACTGTCCGGACACTGATGGTGTAGTTGCTATTAGCAACAAGGCCTGTAATGTTGTACATGTGTTCTCCAGTGACATCAGAGCCATTCTCAGTGTTGTTGTCGATATTCACCCAGGACACATAGTAGCTGGTCCTGTCCTTGTAGCACTCCACTGGAGTGTGGGTCCAGTTGAAAGCAATGCTGGTAGGGATACTACAATCAATGCTCACAATGGAGGAGAGTGGTCGTGGTTCTGCAGTGGTTATATGCACTTGGTACGATTATATTATAGGAACATACAAACAACACACAGTATAGGAAAGAAGCATTACTCTACACACTGTACAAGACGGTACATTGATTTCATACACTGCAGTACACATACAGAAATCATTACATACAATCATGCATAATGTATGCACTTACACAAGCACCCACTCACCAACAGGATCTACACTGATTTCTTGACTAGTTTCCACATGTGGTGACCAATTCCCATCAAATGATACTAGTAGACAAGAATAGTTGAATGATTTGTTCCTGAAGTGGTCCACTGTAATGGTGATGGTGAGAGTTGTACTAGTGAGGTCCTCTGATATAACATCCGAGAGGTATATACCACCAAATGAATAGATCACCACACCATCCTCCTTCCATGCTGGTCCTGTACCAATGTACCCTCCAGGGTTGCTAGCCACCTCAGGATGGTGACACACTAGAGTCACTACATCTCCATAACATGGAGTAGGAGTGGATGTGGAGATGGAGGGATCAGCATCACCTGTGTGCAATAAGAACACAGATTATTCACAATAAGCCAATAATAATCTGAGTTGACATTACTCTCATCATACTCGATACTTTGTCATGCACCTGTGTACAATGATATCACTGAATAAGTACAGAATGAGGATAAACTGAGATTTTAAATTGATGACTGCAGAAAGGATTTGCCTACATACAAAATTTCGGACAGCGGAGATAGGGCCTATTGTTTATTGTACGAGGAAGCTATACGTGTCGTAGATATAAACATTCCTTACTGTTAGTACCTACTAGAAATAACTGGTTAGTGTAGACCTGGTCTATGCTTTACAAGTCTCACTGTGCCAGATCCCACATTGCAGGAAAAGGTTGATCCTAGAATGCAGGTAAATAAATTGGTCCAACTCCGTAGTACTAACGGAAACGATAATTGACCTGGTACATAGGTATTTAAACCAATAACCACTGAATCATACAGTACCTTACGTGTCGGGCTAGTATATAGCTATGCGGGAGTCACTAAAAAATCTATAAAGTTTATAAGATCTTCCATATCCAAGCAACCAATTCTACCACAGTGATTTATATTCACAAGCCACTCACTTGGTGCACAGATAACTGAAATGAGGAGGAAATATATCCAGTAATTCATCACGGAGTGCAACAGACGTACAAGTGCAGTATATTATATATAGGAGACTGAAAGGGAAAACCCTTCAATCGACGTCCTGTGTATATTACTATTGCATTAAATATTATATGCAGTCAGACTTCAAGCTCTACAACAGCACAGTATTATATGCATACATGTGTAAGCATGTATGCATATAATATATTCTGTATGTCATTTACATGTACACAAAAACAGCATTAGAACTGCAGATGGTTGTAATGACATAAAACGAGCCATGTACCAAGCCAGGGTGTTTGTACTGTTGACTATGTACACCGTTTGTATTGATAGTTATACAATAGGAAAAATTTCATATGTATCTTGCATGAGGAATATATATAAATATACTATGCCATGAGTAGCTTATAGATGAATACAAAATTACAGATTCACTAATATTGTCTAAAAACAATCAGGTTCAACACACTGCTACTTAACACTCACTCAATAACACTCCATTCTAGGAAAAATGACACAAGTAGAAAACGTAATAAATTAAATTCACATTCAGTTCTCCACAATGAGATCTGACATGTATACACACAGTACTTGATGTTGACACAAAGCACAAACAACACTCCATTTCAAGTCATTCACAAGTTTCCATAAAGAGGTTTAGGACCTTCAGTCATCCTTTCAACCTGCACGTAACCGGGTTGGTTGTCATGGGAACACTACCGCCATCCAATTCAATATTGACATATGATGGAATGGGAGAGTTCTTCTTGTCTTCATCAACTGTACCTTCAGTTGATGTACTGTAGTGAGTGGATATACAGAGCATATGAATAAGTATTTAGTTGTGCACAACTGTATGCACTTCAAGTTCACTTAAATTGCACTACTGTACTACACAGTACACCTACCGTACTGCACGGTACACCTACTGTACTACAGAGTATACTGTACACAACATAATTGTTGACTGTTTGGACTTCTTCTGGTAACCAACATGTACTATCACTCCAACTCCACAACCAGCTAGAAATGTCAGTAAAATGACAACAACACAGACTACCACAATACCAGCAATGAGACCTGTGGACAGTCCACCTGTGTTAGAAGTAGCTGTGTGTGTGTGTGTGCATGTGCGTGCGTGCGTGTGTGTGTGTGTGTGTGTGTGTGTGTGTGTGTGTGTGTGTGTGTGTGTGTGTGTGCATGCGTGTATGTGTGAGAGGGAAATTGGTATAATTCTAAGTTAATAACTCAGTTAATAGTGCAATTAAAATTTATTGTGTCACATACCCAAAACAACAGATGTTGGAGACCACGTAGGGTCGAATGTAGGACAAGGTGCTACGTTGCTGATATCTACAATCCAAAAATGAATTAAATGAATTGAGACAATCCTAACAAAAGCACGCACACTCCCTCACGTGTCAAACTGATGTTAATGCTGACCACATCACTCACAATAGAGGGATCTTCATCACTTTGTGCTTGAATACTCACTGTATACTCTCCTCGAAGTAGATTACTGAAGACGTACTGTGTGTCTGTAGTAACAGCGCTTGCAGAAGTTGAGGAATTGGATGGACCATCAGTCCTGGTCCATTTGAGGTTAAAAGTAAAATTGTGGTATCCATATAGCAACCAGGGTGGTAACTCCACCCCATCCTGTCAGTATCTCTGTCAGGTAGTGATGTTATGTTAGGAGCTGGTGGGGTCTCTGTGAAGCACCAAATGTCAGATAAATAATATTATGAGGAATAGGAGGGGTTCCTATGATTCATTGAATTAATAGGTATTCAGAGGTTTGGAGCAAGTGGTCCCATATTAGCTCTGCTACATTCACACTAATACTTAACCATATACTTCCATAATGATGTAACACTCATGCCATATTACAGTGTGAATATGCTACAGTGTTGCATATGTACTCGACAAGCTCCCACAACACTAGTACTGCTGGTTAGTGGATCTATTGGTGTTCAGGGGGTTGTGTGAGGTTGTTCACTGGAATCATGTGTATTAAAAAGTCATCACAACCTATGTCATGCTCTAGAGCCACCTGGGATGCCAGACACAGAGGTGAAAGTATTTCAGCAGTTTGTGCGAGGCTTTTAAATTGAGCTCATCCCGTTTACACTGACATTAGACATCTCAACTAGGATCACTTGAGATGTAAAGTCACATTACACATGTCAAATTCACTTATAGTGTGAATACAATATTATAATACTTTGTAACATGACAATCTTCCTGTGAATATCTGCAGTATGCATGGTCAATAATTATTGATCACATATCTGCACACAATATTGTACATGCATCCTGAAGCATACAAGTACACACCTGGAGGATCTAGTACTAAAGGCTCACTCTCATCGCGGTCACGATTAGGATTGTTTCTGACAAGAAAGCAACTATATACTATCACTCTATCTCTGTGGTCTTCTTCAGTGATGTCAAATGATAGCGTTGAAGCTGTACTGTTCACCCAGCCAGGTGGGAGTGAACCTTGCATTAGCTGGATCAGTGAAGTCAATGGTAGTACCATTCTCAGCCCAGGTAATACTTTAAGGGAAGTACTTGTCAAGATCATCAAAAGGATCAGGATGAATACAGACCAGCTCCACTCTACTACCGAAACACACTTCATCTGATGTCAACTTTAGGGTCGGGCCTTGTTGAACTATATAAGTAACAAAATACAATGAAAACGGACGCGTTTCATTTCTTCAAAACACGAAGTGGCATTCACCACGTACAACAACATATCTATACTCCTCCAAACCATACCTAAGTCTTACATAATATCAACAAATTAACCGAGTTAGAAGGCTTATAATGCTGTATGCGGGATAAAACAGCATCAAACTTACAACTTTACAATACTCACCACTAGTCACAGGGAAATACGCGGAAAGAAAAGCGGTGAACAAGACCCGACAAACCAACAAGAAGTGATGGGTCATCACGTATCTTGCGGGTTTAGAATAGAAAACCCATTTGCAACAGAGCTCAGCCAGTAACGAAATGGCGTCCGTGCAGTTGTACTTCAAGAGTATGTTGGTAATACTGTCACTAGTACCAGCCTATAGTACGCAGTACGCTATAATATGTGGTGGACATGCACATAGTGTAGATCTCCTAGTTGATAACATACAGACACGTGCACATGTAGTATAATATAGCCAGTGCTTCCTAACTCATTAGTATTCCTCCCCTGCAACCAGCCCTGATAGCAGATGCATGTACAGAACATGTGTATGTTTATATGCCACGTGTACATGAATATACTGTATTACATATACACCATGATATGTACATGAGCATAATATGTGCTGTAAACACAATTTTGATAACAATTTACGTATATATTTTACATGCATACATTATAAATGCACACCATCCATACAGTATATGGAATACTTCATATCAATATAATATAATCGAAATGATAGTCAGTTTTGTAAATTCAACAGTTCTGCTGACTGAAAAAATTCATAGAATTTCAAACTTGTACAACCTCAAAACATGATCACTAATTAATATTTTCATGACCACTGTTAGATATAAGTGTTATTGCATACTGCGCATAAACATAAGCCTCAATTACCAATAATAGCACTGAACAGACTTGCAAGATGTTGGTCAGTGAGTTGTAAATATTCACAAATTTGCATAATGAGATTTGTTGGGGTTACTGATGAATTCAATTTGTCCATAACTTGGGTTGGTTGTCATGGGAACACTCCCATCAGCCGGTTCTACATTGACATATGATGGGATGGGAGAGTTCTTCTTGTCTTCATCAACTGTACCTTTAGTGGAGACAAACATACACATACACATGCATGTACACTCACATTCAGGCCAACACGTGTACACATATCACATAGACAATCTCACGAGTCCAGCACATGTACGTACATACACGCATACACGGAATGTACATGTATTATGTATATACAATCAATTCTGTATGGTGCAGTGGTGATATATAATCTCTCTTGCATGCCATGGAGATTTGTTATACTTAAAATTGAGATAAAATATGTATGAGAAGTACATACACAAGTATATAACATACTTGTTGACTGTTTGGACTTCTTCTGGTAAACAACTAGTACTATCACTCCAACTCCACAACCAGCTAGAAATGTCAGTAAAATGACAACAACACAGACTACCCCAATACCAGCAATGAGACCTGTGGACAATGTGATGGTAACTACAGAAGAAAGCAGACATAGGAACTCACACCACAATATGTAGCTCTTGACATAAAGAGGTTCACACACAGCTATAGGTGTGAAGAGGTTCCCAGACTTACTTGTATCAGGAGATGGATTGGTTGTAGGATCAGAGGCAAGGGTGGGGGAGGAGTCACTGTTGGGGTTGTACTAACTGGAAATAATATCAAAAATTATATAGGGATTCCTGGAAGTTGAAAAATTCAAGTATAATACATAAGAGAAGTGGAGGGAGCATATTGAACAACATACGAAGTTGTGATACTACAGCAAACACACTCAAATCACCTTCCATTCTTGTTGTGAACGTGATAATAAGTGGATTACTTCTAATGGTGGACTCTTCTACACACACTGCTACAATCTCTGCTCTGTACCTAGTACCTCCACTGAGACCACTCACATTGAAGGTATTAGTAGAGTGGGTTGTTGTAGATATGGACATGGGACTACCAGCTGGGTGAACTATGACCTCATATTGGAAGGTACAGTTCACAAAACATGTATTCCTGTGGTCCACCTCTAGTGTGACGGTAGATGGAGTTGTCGTGATGGGTTCTCTCAGTGTAGGAGGGGTGGGGTGTTCTGGACAAATGACAATGAATTTGACATAATAAAATGTTGCATACACACTGGGGAGGCAACAGCCCAGTGGACTATTATTGTAACCAACACATCAATAAAGGAAGCATCACCATCATGTATCCTACACATTCAGCAAAATGGCACAAAATATTGAGTGATACCCTGAACATACATGACGTATGATACGGAACAGCAGTACATGGAAATATTGGGCAAATTTGTGAATACACTCCCATTGACTAATTTATATTGATGATTAGGCAATTGCTTATTAATTAATAACAATTATTCTCAATTCTCCCCCAACACAACCTTGTACATGCACAAAGACGCACACACACACACACTCACACGACACACAGGTGCACTCCCTCACCTGGTGGGTCAATCTCCACATCACTGCTAGTCTCTCTGCTTCCATTGTACAACAGTATGTAACAAGAATAGTAGAAGACGCCATCTTCAAACTGTTCTATTGTGATAGTAAACTCCAATCCCTCTGTTGTGCTTTTGATTGCTTGTATCGATGTTGTAATGCCATCTGGTAATATCCTAGTACCATTCACTGTCCATTCACTACTTGTAGATACGTACTTCCTCCTCCCACTCACCATATTGGTAAGAACATGTCAGAATAATAGTGTTCCCATAGCATACACTCTCAACAGCTGGTCCTTCTATGAACACTTGACCACAACCTAGTGTGGATACATCACAATACCTGAAGAACATTAAAGCTCCTGAAGTAAAAACACAACACTGTCTAGGAGATGTGTTCAGTCTGTGCCATTGATTGTGTGATTGATTTTTTGGGGTTTTGCAACACAACACGCCTTCACTCATGTGGAGGATCTATACGTATAGCATTACTTTACTAATAACAGAATATGAAAATCAAATCCAATTAATTGTCTAAACAATAAGAGGAAAACACAGCTATAGCAACAAACAACACTCTATTCAAGGACAAATGACACAAGTACAAATGTACAAGTGATAAAAGCACTAAATTCACATTCAGTTCTCCACAATATTATAAGATCTGACATGCACACACAGTACTTGATGTAGACACAAAGCACAAACAACACTCCATTTCAAGTCATTCACAAGTTTCCATAAAGAGGTTTGGGACCTTCAGTCATCCTTTCAACCTGATGGCATGAGGTACCAAGGGAGATGTCACTGGAAAGACCAATATTTGATTGTACTGTTAAACATGCTCTCACTGTCTGAACTTATAATTATATCTATTCAAGGATAAATGACACAAAAAGAAATGTACAAGTGATAGAAGTACTAAATTCACATTCAATTCTCCACAATAAGATCTGACATGTATACACACAGTACTTATACTACACAGTACAGAACAAAGCACAAACAACACTCCATTTTAAGTCATTCACAAGTTTCCATAAAGAGGTCTGGGACCTTCAGTCATCCTTTCAACCTGCATGTAACTGGGGTTGGTTGTCATGGGAACACTACCGTCATCCATTTCTACATTAACATATGATGGGATGGGAGAGTTCTTTTCATTTTCATCAACTGTACCTTCAGTTGATCCTGTAGTGAGTGGACATACAGAGCAGGAAAGTGCAATCATTGTAGAAGAGTGGTAATGAGCGTAATAGACACATCTCACTAATCATTCCCGTCCATTGCCAATGTACAGTGAAAAGGAAACAAATATGACACAACACAACATACTTGTTGATTGTTTGGACTTCTTCTGGTAAACAACAAGTACTATGATCGCTCCAACTCCACAACCAGCTAGAAATGTCAGTAAAATGACAACAACACAGACTACCACCATACCAGCAATGAGACCTGTGGACAGTCCACCTGTGTTAGAGGTAGCTGTGTGTGTGTGTGTGTGCGTGTGTGTTGGGGGAGGGGGAAGTAGAGGAGAATGATATCAATCTCACTCACATACTCAATTGGCAATTCTCATTTCATCTATAAATACATCGATGCTTCAATACACACAAACAGGAAGTACATACTTGTTACTGCAGTAGATGTCACAATACGTGATACACTCTTTGAACCAGTGATCCCTGATTCACCCACACCATGTACACTGATCTGATAAGAGGTGACAGGTTTGAGTCCACTGATGGTGTATGGAGGGGAGGAGGTGGTCACATTGGTACTGGTCCCACTTCCAATCTCATTCCAAATTACAACAAAGGTGAATATTTCAGACTCGAAACAATGTAGTGTAGTGTTCCATGTTAAAGTGATCATAGTGGAATCAGTTGTTGCTACTATTGTCACTACGGGAGGACCGGGTTGAGCTGGTAAAGGGAGGAGGGAAGAAGTGTAGTTGAAGCTCACTGACAACACTGTATATGATGGAATACATGAGGTGGTGAGGGCAGTCTATTGGAGCAGAGGAGAATGAGGAAACACTCTTCATGAGCAATAACTGAAGACAACATGAAACAAACTACTTATACATTGACTAAACACAACAGATTGGATACACCCATATGCATTCAATCTGCTACGTACAGTCTATGAATGTATAAGCAGTTCTCTTGACGTAGTCTTCAGTTCACATATTGTAATAACACATACCAACCAGCACAGTAGAAGTACATATACAATAGAACTGAAACTATGCCCATAACAAGAACTGAAAATCTGATATATAAACAAAAGATCTCTCACATGATTCGCATGAGGAGTGCACATAAATGGTCTATGCACACACACTATGTCTCATTTGAGGAGACAATGACAACTTAAAACGGAAAGATTCATATTATTTGAAATTGCAGTTGATATATTTGTGCATATAATTCTCAACTACACCACAACAGCGGTGTGATGGAGTGTGGTAGCCATATTTGCAAGGTTGAAACTGGACCCAAAGTGGCAGCTCTATAATTACTGTACTTCATATGGATTATAATAGCATGAAAATTAGCGATATATTTTTGGTTGTGTGTGTGTGTGTGGATGTGCGTGTGTGTGTGTGTGTGTTTGTGTGTGTGTGTGTCCATCCAATATGAGGGGTACACAACACAAGCTCACCTAATGGCTTAACATGATAGTCTCCTCCCATCACTGTAGTTCCTGTTGGTAACACTCCACCACATTGATATGACATCCCATCTCCATCACTGATTGCACAGACATCTTCTATCATCAGTTGATCACCATCAATCACGTACTGATCGGAATTCCTAACAGCACCTCTACCGTCCATCCAAATGAACCTCTCATACTCAAGTAGTCCACTGACTAGACATGTGAGAACAAGTGACCTGTCCTTACAAGGAGGAGCATCAGCAGATGGTCGAGGGTAGGCTGTGAGATGGGGAGGGTGTGGTGGGTATGTGGTGTGTGTGTGTTGTGTGTGTGTGTGTGTGTGTGTGTGTGTGTGTGTGTGTGTGTGTGTGTGTGTGTGTGTGTGTGTGTGTGTGTGTGTGTGTGTGTGTGGATATGGTGTGTGTGTGTGCGTGTGCATGCATGCATGCATGCATGCGTGTGTGTGTGTGTGTGTGTGTGTGTGTGTGTGTGTGTGTGTGTGTGTGTGTGTGTGTGTGTGTGTGTGTGTGTGTGTGTGTGTGTGTGTGTGTGTGTGTGTGCTGGATATGGTGCGTGTACGCATGTGCATGTGTTGTGTGCATGTGTTGTGGGTATGTGGTGTGTATACATGTGTGGAGTGTGAGGTATCTACCATGGGTTTGCACATATCACTCACTTGACTTGACCCTCACACTAGCTGCTGGTCCTACATCACCCACTCCATCAACAGCTTGGACTGACACAGTATACACACCTTGCACACTGGTTGGGATAGTGTAGTTGGTTAACTGGTCAGAGACTCCACTACCAGTGGCAGTAGTACCATCATCATTGGTGTACATCCAGGAAATGTTGTACCTCACAGCACAGGGTTGGGGGGTCCATCTAACAGTGATGGAGGACTCCAGAGGGACCATGATTGTGATGAGAGTTGGGGTGAGGTCTGTACAGTACAGATGATACACACTGCATGGTGATAGTGACAAGTAACTTATAGCACTGATTACAGTGGTCAGTTGTGTGCTGGTGATATGTTTGATGTGATGTTGAGGATGGCTGCCTGATATGACCACATGACCACCATACACACGTAGTACACTTGTTATACTGATCATGTTGTGGTGTGATGATAGCAACCTAGTACACACAGCAGTAAAATATTACGAGAGGTTCACATTGAAAGGTTATCTGATTCACTAAAGAAAATATGCACCTTCATGAACAGGCAGCAGAGGTGTTGGAAGCAATTTTAAGTGCAACAGCCATATTAATTTAACTCTTCTCAGCAAACTACATACAAGTATAATGTACAGGGTCTAATTATACTGCAGTTACACACAAACCACACACAACACAGGAGGTACAATATGCAGGGTTTTATTACAATCTGTTTCATACGTACATTGTTGCTACTGATCTCATTCATTGTTGTACAAATGTACATCACAATGATACACACATTGACATGATTATAAAGTAATACAGACAAATACTACCAATGAACGTATGTATATCTATTAAAATTTTATTTAATCAAAGAAAGGGCAAAAATGTCCTTATGGATTTAACTTATCATTGCATCAAAATTAATACAATGTCATACTGTATGCATCCTCCCCACTCACACCGACACTAACCCACACATCCACACAAAAGAACCCTCACATGCATCAATGCAAGCACACAGAGACAAGATGTCTCTCTTTTGATCACTGCCCAGTAGGGTACAAATTGTACACTATCACAAACACCCACTCACCAACAGGATCTACAGTGACTTCTTGACTAGTTTCCACTTCACTCGGTAGTCCATTCTCAGCTAATACTAGTAGACAAGAATAGTTGAATGACTTGTTCCTGAAGTGGTCCACTGTAATGTTGATGGTGAGAGTTGTACGAGTGAGGTCCTCTGATGTATCATCCTGGAGGTATATGCCAGTAGATGGTATGATCCCCACACCATCCTCCCTCCATGTTGGTGTAGTAATAAGGTACTTTCCAGGGTTGCTAGCCACCTCAGGATGGTGACACACTAGAGTCACTACATCTCCATAACATGGAGTAGGAGTGGATGTGGAGATGGTGGGGTCAGCATCACCTGTGTGCAATAATAACACAGAATATTCACAATAGGTGAGTCTATGTAATATATATTCATCATACTTTACCATACATCACCATGATAAATGGATATTTTACAAACACAAATATTAACCTGGACTGTCTCTGGCATGTAGTAGCTAGCACAATGTGATACAAAGTTTGTACATAGTACATAGAACACAATCATGTGTATTATACTACATCTTAATGATGTGGTGTTGTGGAGAGCTGAATACGATATCGACTGTAACACGAACAAGGAATTATCAGGGGTATTTAAACAGAAACAGCGCCAATACAACATTTTGACTAGTAAGACCTCAACTTAAAGATAGAGGAGGTAGCTCATATTGTCAAGAATTGCACGAGAAAGCTACCATAAGGTTCTCTACTGTTAGCACTCACTGGAAATATTGTGTTTATATTGAGTGTTCGCGAGACTTGCAAAACAGTAGACCAAGTCCATCAGCATTGTCTACCGTATACATTTGGTTGAAGGCTCTTTAACTGGGAGAGATGTAGGGATTTTAAACCGGTAGTCGCTGTATTAGTTCTAGCTAGCCTAGATCAATTCCCTTATAGAAGCAACGAATTCTATCAAAGTCAAAACCACGAGCTACTCACCTGGTGTAGAGAGAACGGAAACAAAGACGAAATATATACAGTAATTCCTTGAGAATCGCAACATTCCGTACAAATATGCGTGTCACATGCTGATCATGAGGGGAAAACCCTTCTTCGCCCTTTCTACACATGCACACGCGGGTACGAATAGCGAGACTTCGAGCTCTTACAACATCACCTTATACCAGGACGTACAGACTGTTCATAACGTCATGTGAGTACAGTGGTATTCACAAGTATAGACAGCAACCCACAGCACTAGCCCTGCAACTGGTTGTATGGCAGGTAGAATGAGATACCAAGCTATTGGAGAGAGCAATATTCGTGTGATTGGACTAGTACTATTGAACATACTCTCACTGTGGGAACTTATAATTATATGCAGTTAAAAAAGAATTACATGTACACACGTTCACTTATCCAGAGACATATTAACACTCCAAGATTTAATAATTCAATAAACAATAAGATTGAACACACAGCTACTCAATAGCAACAAACAGCAATCCATTCAAGGATAAATGGCACAAGTACAAATGTACAAGTGATGAAAGTACTAAATTCACATTCAGTTCTCCACAATAAGATCTAATACATATACACACAGTACTTGATGTTGACACAAAGCACAAAATAACACTCCATTTCAAGTCATTCACAAGTTTCCATAAAGAGGTTTGGGATCTTCAGTCATCCTTTCAATCTGCATGTAGCCGGGGTTGGTTGTCATGGGAACACTTCTGTCATCCAATTCTACATTAACATATGTTGGGATGGGGGAGTTCTTCTTATCTTCATCAACTGTACCTTCAGTTGATCCTGTAGTGAGTGGACATACAGAACAGGAAAGTGCAATCATTGTAGAAGAGCAGTAATGAGCGTAATAAACACATTTCATTAATCATTCCCATCCATTGCCAATGGAAAGTAAACATTAATATGACACAACACAACATACTTGTTGCCTGTTTGGACTTCTTCTGGTAAACAACATGTACTATCACTCCAACTCCACAACCAGCTAGAAATGTCAGTAAAATGACAACAACACAGACTACCACAATTATACCAGCAATGAGACCTGTGGACAGTCCACCTGTGTTAGAGGTAGCTGTGTGTGTGTGTGTGTGTGTGTGTGTGTGTGTGTGTGTGTGTGTGTGTGTGTGTGTGTGTGGGCACGTGTGGGGGAGGGAATTGATGAGAATGAAGACAGAACATTATTCTCACTCACACACTCAATTAGTAATTATCATTTTGTCAACAAATACACCACATGTAGATGCTTCAATACACAAAAACAGGAATTACATACTTGTTATTGCAGTAGATGTCACAATACGTGATACACTCTTTGAACCAGTGATCCCCGATCCACCCACACCATGTACACTGATCTGATAAGAGGTACCAGGTTGGAGTCCACTGATGGTGTATGGAGGGGAGGAGGTGGTCACATTGGTACTGGTCCCACTTCCAATCTCATTCCAAATCACAACAAAGCTGAACATTTCAGACTCGAAACAATGCAGTGTAGTGTTCCATGTTAAAGTGATAGTGGAGTCAGTTGTTGCTACTATTGTCACTACAGGAGGACCGGGTTGAGCTGGTGGAGGGAGGAGGGAAGAAGTGTAGTTGAAGCTCACTGACAACACTGTACATGATGGAATACATGAGGTGGTGAAGGCAGTCTACTGGAGAAGACTCTCTGTAATGTTGAGATACTTGAGGAGAATGAGGAAACACTCTTCATGAGCAAAAACTGAAGACAACATGAAATAAACTACTTATACACAGCTAGCTACACACAGCAGATTGGATGCACACTGTGTGTATTCAATCTGCTGTGTGCAGTCTATGTGCATATATATATATCTATATATATATATAATTATTATATACTATAAATTACAATTATTTATATGCTATAAGTAATGGCATAAAATCAAAATGTATGTTGTGGGATCATATTATAATTACAATAAAGGAAAAATGAATATACACATGTGGATATATATATATATATATATAAGTAGTTGTGTTGTGTTGTGTCTTGTGCAGTCTTCAGTTCACTTATTCTAATAATAACACATACCAACCAGCACAATAGAAGTTCATCCATACAAAAGAATTGAAACTATGTATGCTTTCAACAAGATGTGAAGATCTGACTCACACAAGATGCAAAGATACACACACAGAGGACTTGATACACCCTGTGAGTACTCATGCAGTCAATGTAGTAGTTGTCTAGTGTAGTCTTTGGTTCACATATTGTAATAACACATACCAACCAGTACAATAAAAGTTCATTGATACAAAACAACTTAAACTATACTCCTAACAAGAACTGAAAATATGATTCACAAGATGCATTGTCTACACATCTATACAGTCAGTACACAGGCAGTACCTTCCTCTGTACAGGGGATAATGTCTACTGAAAATGAAACACCTCACACACAATTCACATACTGAGCACATACAAATGGTTTATACACAGACACTATGTCTCATTTCAGACAACTGACAACAGTGACAGTGACAACTGAAAACGGGTGGAATTGGTGTAATTTGAATTCCCAGTTGAGACACATGTGCACACACTTCTCCAGGACAGCACTAAACTGTATGATGGATTGTGGTAGCCCTATTTGCAAGGTTGCAATTGGACCCAAAGTGGCAATGTACTTGATGTACATAATGATAGTATAAAACCTCTCCAATGACGGACTTTGTATGTACCATGTGTACATGTGTATGTGTACAGGCACAGTTAGTCTACGATTCACAATACCCTTTAGTAGTGTAAGATTTGGTTGTGTGTGTTTGTGTGTGCCTGTGTATGTATATGTGTTTGTGTGTGAATGCTCACCTAATGGTTCAACATGATAGTCTTCTCCCATCACTGTACTTCCTGTTGTTAACACTCCACCACATCGATATGACATCCCATCTCCATCACTGATTGCACAGACATCTTTGATTATCAGTTGATTGCCATCACTGACGTACTGATTGGAATTCCTAACAACACCTCTACCATCCATCCAAATGTACCTCTCATACTCAAGTAGTCCACTGACTAGACATGCGAGAACAAGTGACCTGTCCTTACAAGGAGGAGCATCAGCAGAGGGTCGAGGGTAGGCTGTGAGATGGGGAGTGTGTGGTGGGTAGGATGTGTTTGTGTGCGTGCGTGCGCGCGCGTGTATGTGTGTGTGTGTGTGTGTGTGTGTGTGTGTGTGTGTGTGTGTGTGTGTGTGTGTGTGTGTGTGTGTGTGTCGTAAATATGTGGTGTGTATGTATGAGGGGTGTGTGTCTACCATGTGGAAACACATAACACTTACTTGATGTGACCCTCACACTAGTTGCTGTTCCCACATTACCCACACCATCAACAGCTTGGACTGACACAGTATACACTCCTTGTACACAGGTTGGGATAGTGTAGTTGGTGACCTGGTCAGAGACTCCACTACCAGTGGCAGTAGTACCATCACCATTGGTGTACATCCAGGATACGTTGTACCTCACAGCACAGGGTTGGGGGGTCCATTTAACACTGATGGAGGACTCCAGAGGGACCATGGTTGTGATGAGAGGTGGGGTGAGGTCTGTACAGTACAGATGATACACACTGTATGGTGATAATGACCAGTACCAATAATGTGTTATTGCCTACTTGTGTAAGGTATAATTATGAATGATCCCATTGGCACACACATACAAGTAATTGTGATGACAACTACTCTGTGCCAAATGTAGTTATTGCACAGTGTGAATTATAAAAATATGTATGGCAACTTTGCAAACAAATTATCATGTGGCAATTATACGACATAATAATCTTAATAATCACTTCAAGTCTACAAGGACTCACCGGATGGTCTCACCGATACACTATTACTCTCTAGTATCCCCCCTCGTATAGCATTTGTTACAAAACAAGTGTAGTTACCAATAGTGCCCTCAGTAATAGTGAACTGTAGAATGGTTGTTGTGGAGTTGGGCTCAGCTAGTCCAAGACCACCAATGGGTATTCCTCTACCATCTCTCCTCCAGTCAACATCTCCACTCAGGTACTCTGGTTCTTGAGGTAGTACAGGGTGTGTACACACCAAGGTGACTGGATCACCATAGCACTGAACACCACCAGTGGGTGTTGATAGGGAGAGCTGAGCTGTACCTAGTGAGGAGAGAGTAACACTGCAGCAGTTTAAATGACCACCTTTATTATATTTGATTCCAAATGATACATTTCCTTAGCCATTGCCATAACATTATTGCTTCCATATTTGTTATGTAGTCCCTTGTGTAACATGTGTTTGTGTATACAGTGCTGCATGGGACCATATGGTGTCTTAGTACCCTTTGTGGTATGGTGCACTCAAATCAATAATAATAATAGCTAATAATATACAGCCAGATACAAAGTTCCTTATAGAAATTTGTCTTAAATTTCAAGCCATTGTCATAACAATGTACAACCAGATACAAAGTTCCTTATGGAGATTTGTCTTGAATTTAAAGTCATGATAACGCTGAGATGTCCTATTGGTATTATGTAAACTCATACATATTGGAGCAGAAAACAACATAGGCTATATTATTATTAGTTTAATCACAACCTCACTTTGTAAAAAGACGAGATTTCCCAGAAGGGACACACTCCACATTCCAATCCACCACATGAGGAGATGGACCTGTTACCTGACTGCGGGAAGAGTATGATATTTTACGAACATCAGCGTTAAAACACGCACATTACTACATAATCGTGGTACGCGTTCTATACATACTGGGGTTGTAGGATCTATACTGTACGTACTCACCCGATCGATTTGGACGGGATGCGCGTGCCAAATGGTGGGTCTATTCCCATATTCAATCAACCTGAGATCGCTCAAGAACATGCACCCATAGATATGCCTGATCTGATTCGGTAATCCGATCATGCCTTCATCACAGACGGAGTAATTATACGATTCTAGGCGGGGGTTACGGAAACTAGCGCCATTTTGAACAGGTCAATGATGAAAGCATTACGCGATTTGTGCAATAGATGCTCACTTCAGGCGTCGTCTATGCAGGATCAGAGAGTGGTCATTCATGAATCATTGATAGATGATTATTTATTATCTGCACATGCATATATTATTCGAAATTCACAATACCTCACTAAGAGTACTTATAACTTGTCTGAACCTAGCATGGGGTTAGTTGTCGTGGGAACACTATATTGCAATCATTAACATAGCATGGAATGGAGTATTCATTCTCATATTCGTCATGTCCTTCATGATCAATTTATCATACAAACCTACACACACACACACAAACAGATGCATACACACATGTACATGTACATACACATGTATGTGCACACAAATGCACAAATTCATACATGCACGCATACACACACACACACACACACACACACACACACACACACACACACACACACACACACACGCGCGCACACGACACAACACACACACACACACACGACACAACACACACACACACACACACACACACACGTGCATGCACACACGCACACACACACACACACCCAACACAACACACACATATACAACACAACACACACACAAGCACACATGCATTGTACCTACTACTGTATATATCCACAGCACTTGCCTTTAGTTTACTTATAGCAAAGTAATAAATTTTGTACATGTACTTATTACATTATCATCAAACAAACTATTATAGTTAATAATAAATATACAGATGCAGATGAAGAATTGACATGGAGAAAAATTCATTTTCAATTTGTCACAAACTGTACGCACACACACACACACACAAATACGCGTGTCACACAGTTGCATTAGCAATTAGACATGCACACATACAATGACACACAGTTGCATTCCCCCACCTGGTGGGCCAATCTTCACCTCACTGCTGGTATCCCTACTTCCATTGTACAATATGTAATAAATAAAAAAATTGCGGAAGATGCCATCCTATTGTTAGGTGTTATTTTCTTATCGTAGTAATTAAATATTAGTATACAGAAGACGGGACACCCCATAGAAAGGCAGAAGTACTACACACCTGTAGTTGTACAGCCAAATGTCTGCTGGAGTTGGGGACATTAAATTTTCAGAGAGTCATCCACCCTGAACAGAGAAATAGGAACACTCCATGCAACTTACAGAGCACTATTTCAAGTTTGAAAAACCTCGGTTCTAACTCACTGGAACAGACTTACACTTACTATTATTAATTGCTTCACTAATATTTCAAGTATAAAGTGAGGAACCATTATAAGGAAAATGTAAAGTGGGTTGAAATTACTGTTTATCAAGCTTGGGTACACTGTCTACACCAATATCTAAACCTGTTATCAAAAGAATAATAATTACATGTTTGTAAACATATTCGCTCGTGCAATAAAAGCATTATTATTTTCAGAAATATACTTTAAACAATAAGCGTTAACACACAGCTACTTAATAACAGCAAACAACATTCCAATCCAAGATAAATGACACAAGTACAAATATACAAGTGATAAAAGTACTAAATTCACATTCAGTTCTCTACAAAAGATCTGACATGCATACACACAGTACTTGATGTAGACACAAAGCACAATTCCACACTCCATTTCAAGTCATTCACAAGTTTCCATAAAGAGGTTTGGGACCTTCAGTCATCCTTTCGACCGGCATGTAACCAGGACTGGTTGTCATGGGAACACTACCGTCATCCATTTCTACATTGACATATGATGGGATGGGAGGGTTCTTGTCCACATCAACTGTACCTTCAGTTGATCCTGTAGTGAGTGGACATACAGAACGCGTGAATAAGTGTTTAGTTGTACAAAACTGTATGCACTTAAAGTTCACCTAAAAATGGAAATGATTACAATAATAGAAAGTGGTACATGTGCACAACTGTACACACACATGTAGTGATGTTGTCTTGTGTATGTGAGTGTGAGGTTGTGTATGCATGTACTCGTTTGTATACACACGGTAAAAAGACTACATCTTTACAGAACAACACACCTACCATACTACACAGTACACCTACCGTAGTACACAGTACACCTACCGTACTACGCAGAATACATGTACTGTACACATAACATACTTGTTGATGGTTTGGACTTCTTCTGGTAAACAACATGTACTACCACTCCAACTCCACAACCAGCTAGAAATGTCAGTAAAATGACAACAACACAGACTACCACAATACCAGCAATGAGACCTGTGGACAGTCCACCTGTGTTAGAGGTAGCTGTGTGTGTGTGTGTGTGTGTGTGTGTGTGTGTGTGTGTGCGCGCGCGTGTGTGTGTGTGTGTGTGTGTGTGTGTGTGTGCGCGCGCGTGTGTGTGTGTGTGTGTGTGTGTGTGTGTGTGTGCATGCATACGTGTGAGTGTGTATATATGTGTGTGTGTGTGTGTGTGTGTGTGTGTGTGTGTGTGTGTGTGTGTGTGTGTGTGTGTGTGTGTGTGTGTGTGTGTGTGTGTGTGTGTGTGTGTGTGTGTGTGTGTGTGTGTGTGTGTGTGTGTGTGTGTGTGTGTGTGTGTGTGTGTGTGTGTGTGTGTGTGTGTGTGTGTGTGTGTGTGCGTGCATGCATACGTGTGTGTGTGTGTGTGTGTGTGTGTGTGTGTGTGTGTGTGTGTGTGTGTGTGTGTGTGTGTGTGTGTGTGTGTGTGTGTGTGTGTGTGTGTGTGTGTGTGTGTGTGCGTGCATGCATACGTGTGTGTGTGTGTGTGTGTGTGTGTGTGTGTGTGTGTGTGTGTGTGTGTGTGTGTGTGTGTGTGTGTGTGTGTGTGTTGGTAGAGTGAGTGTGTGTGTAAAGAGGAAGAAAAATAGCTTAAATATAATAAAAAATAGCATAAAATTTTGTGAAATGTGCATGGTAAATTGTACACTTCACTTATGTTCTGTACAAACAGGTACACCTGGTATGTTATTCACACATGTATGGCAACATGTACATTTCAGTTATGTAAGTATATTCATTGGACATGTATTGCACATGCATATTATCTGTATAACCTTAAACTCTGACTACTTAATGCATATGTATTCTGGTGGGATATACATGCCACTCTACTGCATGGTGAACATAAATGTGCTAGCTTGTGTAATGTGTCCAGTAACACACAGGTGTACGGTATGTGGAAGGTCAAAATAGCACTTACAAACAGGTTTCAAAGTCTTGGTGTGAAGGCACTTCCTCTCACTCTTCACTTGGGTATCAGAAGAGCTTACAGCTGAAACACAAATGCTGTAGATGGTGTCAGGTTCCAAGTCTTGAATGTTGAAGGTTGTTCCAATCACTGCAGTGCTCAGCTCAGAGAGGTCACAGGTGCACGCTTTCTGCCAACTAACAACGAACACAAATGCGTGCCCCTCAAAACAGGACCTGTCGTGTTCCCATGATATACTGACGCCAGCAACACCAGGAGTGAGAGCTATGTTGTAGGGTTCCTTTGGTGAGTCTGTACAGAAAAGATAGGCAATAAGAGAATAACCACCAGAAATAAGGTGTAGATTAAGTACACAAGTATGTTCATTAGGATCAGTGAATAGTCCCATAACAGCCAACATTCTCATGTTTACATGTGCCACAGTTGTCTCAAAGCACCTTTTGTTTACCATGTTCGTGTGTGTGCAGAACATGTATACATGTGGTGAATTGTCAACAACGTACAGAAAGTTGCTGACAAGAGTTTCCTTATACGCAATGCATGTTACACACATACGTACCCAAGGGGTGCATGGAGTATGTGTCCCCTTCCACTAGAGTCCCACTGTTCAGTTCAATACCACAGCCATAGTCACCAGCTGTACTTGCTGTCACATTGAGAATCACTAACTCTCTACCATTGCTTGACACAGCATAAGTGTCAAATCCACCCAATATGTGGTGTGAATTGAATATCCAGTTAATTCCACTGAACTGGAGTATGTGGAGTGGGGACACATCACAGTACAAAGTGAAGTTTCTGTTGTATTACAAGCTGACAGTGATGGGATCTTTGGGAGAACCAGAGGTTTGCCTGCACAACAAGCAAAGTTATACACAATCAAGTGTGTACACTGTAGACAGTGGGGTGCTACCTGAGATGTTCAATCACCCCTAGGGAGGTGGGGTGGGATGAAGTGTTTATCCAGTATCACCCCTTGAGGGTATAAGGTGTTAATCCAGTAATTTTGTATCACATGACATCATGTACTTGTGTTATGTACTAGGAGTGAAACAATGTTTATATTAGACTAGCAATGTTTATATTAGACTAGACACTTGCTACGGCGAGTCGTGCACATCTTCACTGGTGGCAACAGAGGCTAATTCCTATAACGATGGTAAGTTTAAATTTAATTGTTGGATGACAGCCAATCGAGTCGCCTGACAACCAGAAGTCACTGGGACGATAATTAAAAATGGCCATCAGCCGCGAAGGAAAAAACGGAAATGGAAGGTTCTCTCCACATGGACAGTTAGACGGTCGATTTTAACCTGTGGAGGACACTTCCCTAACCGTACTTCATAATCTTGAGAGTTTGGTGGTGACTTGTGCAATAGTTTTTGCCCGAATCGCAAACAAACAAACAAACGAACTGAATTATAAATATAGATGAATGTACTACAGGATATTATGTTAACGCATATAAACAATGGTGGGACAGGACCATCTTGAAGTAATAACTAGGATAACTAGGTACAGTCCTCACCCACTCCAAAGTAAACCACCACCTGAGGCAATACACATGTACATACACATGCATACAATACACAGATATTCACACGCATACAATTACCAACAACCCATCACATCCCAAAAGTACAAGTATATCTGATAAAACTTTAAGAAATGAGGATAATGTTCTAGCTGAACTCACTGGTTGTGACATCTCTAGACACAGCTGTACTCTGAACATTCCCATCCACTACTGTCCGAACACTGATGGTGTAGTTGCTATTAGCAACAAGGCCTGTAATGTTGTACATGTGTCCTCCAGTGACATCAGAACCCTTCTCAGTGTTGTTGTCGATATTCACCCAGGACACATAGTAGCTGATCCTGTCCTTGTAGCACTCCACTGGAGTGTGGGTCCAGTTGAAAGCAATGCTGGTAGGGATACTACAGTCAATGCTCACAATGGAGGAGGGTGGGCGTGGTTCTGCAGTGGGTAATTTGCACTTGTAATGATTATAATATATTATAGGAACATACAAACAACATACAGTATAGGAAAGAAGCAGTTACTCCATATATTGATAGCATGCGATTCCATACACTGTTGAACAGTCATAACATAACATCACTATTTTGCATTATATTGTACACTCACACAAACACATACTCACCAACAGGATCTACAGTGACGTTTTCACTAGTTTCCACTTCACCGGTAAGTAGTCCATTCTCAGCTAATACTAGTAGACAAGAATAGTTGAATGACTTGTTCCTGAAGTGGTCCACTGTAATGTTGATGGTGAGAGTTGTATGAGTGAGGTCCTCTGATGTATCATCCCGGAGGTATATACCAGTAGATGGTGTGATCCCCACTCCATTCTCCTCCCAGGCTGTAGGTCGTGAAAAGTACCTTCCAGGGTTGCTAACCACCTCAGGATGGTGACACACTAGAGTCACTACATCTCCATAACATGGAGTAGGAGTGGATGTGGAGATGGAGAGGTCAGCATCACCTGTGTGCAATAATAACACAGAATATTCACAATAGACCAATGATAATCTGAATTGATATCACACTTATCATACTTTGTACTTTCTCCTGTGTACAATGACACCACTGAATATGCACAGTTGAATGAGGATAAACTGAGTCAATGATATGTACTATCATCACAAATTACCATTATCACCATGTCAAAATTGTACCACACACAAGAATTCACCTACATGCATGGACTATCCATAAACATGTTGTGCACACATACGAAACTCATGTATATACATGATGAAAACACAATAACCTATGTATTGTAATGATGTGGTGCTGAGTGGATATGAACGTACAATTGTAATTGTAACAAACAAGGATATCAATCTTTCCAAACACATTGTTAAAGTATATTGGTATTTGCTTTGATGACTGCAGAAAGAATTTCCCCATATACAACGTTTCTACTGGTAAGACCTGAAGTTTAAGACATGCTATAGCGCCTATTGCTTATTGTACGAGGAAGCTATACGTGTTGTAGATAAAATTATTGTCTATTGTTAGCACCCACCAGCTAAGAAATAAATACTTAGTGTAGACTTGGTCTACGTAGTATTGGGCATCTATATATGCATGGTTTTACAAATCTCGCTATGCCGGATCCCACACTCGCTGGATAGGTACTGGTAGTGACCCTAGAATGCGGGGAAATCGGTTTGACTACTAAAGGTAACAATAAGTGAACTCAGTCTGGTATAGATATTTAAACCGATAGCCGTTGTATCATACAGTACCTTTCGTATCGAGCTATAGTAGCTACGCGGGAGTCACCAACAAATCTATGAAGTTTAGATCTTCCCATATCGATGTATCCAATCCTACCACAGCGATTCATATTCACAAGCCACTCACTTGGCGCGAAGATAGCTGAAATGAGGAGGAAACATATCCAGTAATCCATTACGATCTCAAATAAGCGCAACAGACGTACTAGAGCAGTACAGTAAACGAAAGGGGAAAACCCTTCAATCAACACCCTGCATTAATTATGAAGTTACACTGGAAGCTGTACAGCAGCACTTCATACAAGGACACACAGTCTCTTCACAACAATATGACATACAGGTAGGCCTACATATGTCATATTCACATGTATGACATAAAGGTACATACTATGGATTGATAATTTACAATAGGGAAATTACACATGTTCCCTCATGCAAGAAGTATATCTGATTCATTACAATGAATAGCTTATAGCTGAATGTATGATACGATTGAACACACAGATAATCAATAGTAAATAACAACACTCCATTCAAGTACAAATGTACAAGTCATAAAAGTACTAAATTCACATTCAATTCTCCACAATAAGATCTAACATACATACACACAGTACTTGATGTAGACACAAAGCACAAGCAACACTCCATTTCAAGTCATTCACAAGTTTCCATAAAGAGGTTTGGGACCTTCAGTCATCCTTTCAACCTACATGTAACCAGGGTTGGTTGTCATGGGAACACTTCTGTCATCCAATTCTACATTGACATATGATGGGATGGGAGAGTTCTTGTTGTCTTCATCAACTGTACCTTCAGTTGATCCTGTAGTGAGTGGACATACGGAGCAGGAAAGTGCAATCATTGTAGAAGAGCAGTAATGAGTGCAATAAGTGCACATCACTGAACATTCCCGTCCATTGCCAATGTGCAGTGAACAGGACACAAATATGACACAACACAACATACTTGTTGACTGTTTGGACTTCTTCTGGTAAATAACATGTACTATCACTCCAACTCCACAACCAGCTAGAAATGTCAGTAAAATGACAACAACACAGACTACCACAATACCAGCAATGAGACCTGTGGACAGTCCACTTGTGTTAGAGGTAGCTGTGTGTGTGTGTGTGTGTGTGTGTGTGTGTGTGTGTGTGTGTGTGTGTGTGTGTGTGTGTGTGTGTGTGTGTGTGTGTGTGTGTGTGTGTGTGTGTGTGTGTGTGTGTGTGTGTGTGTGTGTGTATGTTGTGTGTGTGTGTGTGTGTGTGTGTGTGTGTGTGTG
Organism: Chondrilla cf. caribensis; assembly: GCA_964020155.1. NCBI lineage: Eukaryota > Metazoa > Porifera > Demospongiae > Chondrillida > Chondrillidae > Chondrilla > Chondrilla cf. caribensis. Next base: position 3,631,482 of record OZ026558.1, on the reverse strand, counting down.
TGTGTGTGTGTGTGTGTGTGTGTGTGTGCGTGTGTGTGTGTGTATGTTGTGTGTGGGGGAGGGGGAAGTAGAGGAAAATGACATCAATCTCACTCACATACTCACATTAACAATTCTTATATACTCAACAAAGACACCACCTGTACATGCTTCAATACACACAAACAGGAAGTACATACTTGTTATTGCAGTAGATGTCACAATACGTGATACACTCTTTGAACCAGTGATCCCCGATCCACCCACACCATGTACACTGATCTGATAAGAGGTACCAGGTTGGAGTCCACTGATGGTGTATGGAGGGGAGGAGGTGGTCACATTGGTACTGGTCCCACTTCCAATCTCATCGCAAATTACAACAAAGGTGAACATTTCAGACTCGAAACAGTGCAGTGTAGTGTTCCATGTTAAAGTGATAGTGGAATCAGTTGTTGCTACTATTGTCACTACAGGAGGACCGGGTTGAGCTGGGGGAGGGATGGAGGAGGAAGTGTAGTTGAAGTTCACTGACAACACCGTACATACATGAGGTGGTGAGGGCAGTCTACTGAAGAAGACTCTCTGTCATGTTGAGATACTTGAGGAGAATGAGGAAACACTCTTCATGAGCAATAACTGAAGACAACATGATACAAACTACTTATATATAGCCTACACACAACAGATTAAATACCCATGCATACCATGAGCAAAAACGGTCGACAACACTATCCATTTTATTTACATATTGACTAAACACAACAGATTGGATACCCCCGTGTGTATTCAATCTGCTGTGTGAAATCTATGTGCATATATATAAGTAGTTGTCTTGCATAGTCTTCAGCTCACATAATAATAACACATACCAACCAGCACAATAGAAGTACATAGGTACAAAAGAATTGAAACTATGGTCCTAACAAGAACTGAAGATCTGATTCACAAAAGATGCAAAGATACACACAAACAAACTGTGAGTATTTATTCAATATGTGGTGTGCAGTCTATGAATGTATAAGCAGTTGTCTTGTGTAGTCTTCAGTTCACATAATGACACGTAATAACACATACCAACAATCACAATAGAAGTTCATTGATACAAAAGAACTGAAACTATGCTCCCAACAAGAACTGAAGATCTGATTCACAAGATGCATTGTCTACACGTCTATACAGTCAGTACACAGGCAGTACCTCCCTCTGTACAGAAGATGATCAACTGAAAATGAAAACACCTCACACACAATTCACTTACTGAGCACTCACAAATGGTTTATACACAGACACTATGTCTCATTTCAGGAGACAATGACAACTGACAACGGGTAGAATTTATGTACAGTAATTTGATTTTGCAGTTGAGACACATATGTGTATGTGGACACACGTTTCAACTACAGCACCACAGCAGTGTGATAGAGTGTGACAGCCATATTTGCAAGGCTAAAACAGCTCTAGTATTATTTGATTTGGAAATTTGGTTGTGTGTGTGCGTGTGTGTGTGTGTGTGTGTGTGTGTGTGTGTGTGTGTGTCCATCCAATGCGGAAATTAAACTATACAAATCTACCTGACATTAAACAAGCTCACCTAATGGTTCAACACGAAAGTCTCCTCCCATCACTGTAGTTCCTGTTGGTAACACTCCACCACATCGATATGACATCCCATCTCCATCGCTGATTACACAGACATCTTTGATTAGCAGTTGATCACCATCAATGACGTACTGATCGGAATTTCTAACAACACCTCTACCATCCATCCAAATGTACCTCTCATACTCAAGTAGTCCACTGACTAGACATGTGAGAACAAGTGACCTGTCCTTACAAGGAGGAGCATCAGCAGAGGGTCGAGGGTAGGCTGTGAGATGGGGAGGGTGTGGTGGGTATGAGGTGTGTGTGTGTGTGTGTGTGTGTGTGTGTGTGTGTGTGTGTGTGTGTGTGTGTGTGTGTGTTCATGTGCGTGGTGTGTGTGTGTGTATGTGTGGTGTGTGTGTGTGTGTTCACGTGCGTGTGGTGTGTGTGTGTGTGTGTGTGTGTGTGTGTGTGTGGGCTGGATATGGTGTGGGTGTGTGGTGGATGTGTAGTATGTATATATATGATGTGTATGTGTTAGATGTGTCTATATATTGTGGGTTTGCACATATCACTTACTTGACTTGACTATAACACTAGCTGCTGGTCCTACGTTACCCACTCCACCAACAGCTTGGACTGACACAGTATACACTCCTTGCACACAGGTTGGGATAGTGTAGTTGGTCAACTGGTAAGAGACTCCACTACCAGTGGCAGTAGTACCATCATCATCGGTGTACATCCAGGACACTCTGTACCTCACAGCACAGGGTTGGGGGGTCCATCTAACAGTGATGGAGGACTCCAGAGGGACCTTGGTTGTGATGAGAGTTGGGGTGGGGTCTGTACAGTACAGATGATACACACTGTATGGTGATAGTGACAAGTACCAAATAACAATTTCATGATTACAGTGAACAAGGTATAACATATTTTATTGCCTACTTGTGTGAGGTATTATTATTATGAACAAAATCCCATTGGCACACAGGTACGAGATATTGTGAGGATCGACAACTATTCTGCATGTAACTCTAACAACTCTAATAACTACTCTGCAATGTAGTTATTGCACAGTGTGAATTATAATAATATGCATGGCAACTCTGCAAACAAATTATCATGTAGCAATTATACAACATAATAATCTTAACAATCACTTCAAGTCCACAAGGGCTCACCAGGTGGTCTCACTGATACACTGTTACTCTCATGAATTCCACCTTGTACAGCATTTGTTAGAAAACAAGTGTAGTTACCAATAGTGTCCTCAGTAATAGTGAACTGTAGACTGGTTGTTGTGGAGTTAGGCTCAGCTAGTCCAAGACCACCAACAACTACTCCTCTACCATCTCTTCTCCAGTCAACATCTCCACTCAGGTACTCTGGTTCTTGAGGTAGCACAGGGTGTGTACACACCAAGGTGACTGGATCACCATAGCACTGAACACCACCAGTGGGTGTTGATAGGGAGAGCTGAGCTGTACCTATTGAGGAGAGAACACCACTGTAACAGTTTAAATGACCACCTTTATATTTATAATATATTCGTTGACAAATGACACATTTATGTAGCCATTGTCATTACAATATACAACCAGATTTAAAGTTCCTTATGGAGATTTGTCTTTAATTTCAAGTAATGATAACACTGAGATGTCCTATTGGTATTATGTACACTCGTAAGTATTGGAGCAGAAAACAACACATATGTCATTGATTAGTTTAATCACAACCTCACTTTGTAAAAAGACGAGAATTCCCAGAAGGGACACACTCCACATTCCAATCCACCACATGAGGAGATGGACCTGTTACCTGACAGCGGGAAGAGTAGTACTGTACTGAAACTGAAACAAGGATGAAATATGTACAGTAATTCCTTGAGATCGCAATATTACCTACGAATACGTGTACCATATGCAGTTAAATGATCATGAGGGGGAAAACCCCTCAATCTGCGCCCTATACACTTGCACTCGAATAGCGAGATTTCGAACTCGTTCAACATCACTTTATACGAGGAAGTACAGACTGTTTATAACGTCATGTGAGTACAGGTGTACTGAGTACAGTTGTATTCATACGTGTAGACCCACAGCACTAGCCCTGCAACTGGTTGTAATGGCAGGTAGAATGAGGTACCCAAGGGTGATGTCACTGGAGAGACCAATATTTGATTGGACTAATACTGTTGAACACACTCTCACTGTCTGAACTTATAATTTTATGTAATTAAGGAGCAATTACTTGTACACACGTTCACTCACCCAGAGACATGTACTCCAAGTATAGCTAAATATAAATGAAATTTAATAATTCAATAAACAAAATGATTCAACACACAGCTATTCAATAGTAACAAACAGCACTCCATTCAAGGATAAATGACACAAGTACAAATGTACAAGTGGTAAAAGTACTAAATTCACATTCAGTTCTCCACAATAAGATCTAATACATATACACACAGTACTTGATGTTGACCCAAACCACAAACAACACTCCATTTCAAGTCATTCACAAGTTTCCATAAAGAGGTTTGGGACCTTCGGTCATCCTTTCAACCAGCATGTAACCAGGGCTGGTTGTCATGGGAACACTTCCGTCGTCCAATTCTACATTGACATATGATGGGATGGGAGATTTCTTCTCTTCTTTTTCAAATGTACCTTCAGTTGATCCTTAAGTGAACAAAATACAATGTACACTATTAATTTATGTAATATTAAGTGAAGTAAGTACATACCTACATACAAAATTGACCCTGTATAAGACATTAAACATCCAAAGTATACACATGAATGTACCACAAATTAAAGAACTATAATAACAATATTGTAAACCACACAATATGGCAGGTATATGTAAGATAGAACATCAAAGTACATTAAACATACAGTAGCCAGTATGCACCAGATACCGTGGTATAGTTACACACAAGTAGTATAATATAAGATTAAATTCTTGTATAGCAGCATTCCACTCTGGAAGTGTACACCATGATATGTATGCAGGTCTCATGTGCATACATAGACCTGTTGAAGTTTTTGCTCAACATGCTTGTACACATGCACATCCACCCACAAATATTCCCACCACATAAACTAATATAACACAACATACTTGTTGACTGTTTGGACTTCTTCTGGTAAACAACATGTACTATCACTCCAACTCCACAACCAGCTAGAAATGTCAGTAAAATGACAACAACACAGACTACCACAATACCAGCAATGAGACCTGTGGACAGTCCACCTGTGTGTGTGTGTGTGTGTGTGTGTGTGTGTGTGTGTGCGTGTGTGTGTGCGTGTGCGTGTGTATGTACATGTGCATGTGAGGGGGAAAGTGGAATAATAGACTCAGCTACATATGCAACACATACACTATGATATTTTTGTGTCACATACCCATAACAGCAGATGTTGGAGACAACATAGGGTTAAACGTAGGACAAGGTGCTATGTTAAGGACATCTGAAAACGAAATGAATTAGTTGAATTGAGACAATCCTAACAAAAGCATGCGCACTCCCTCACGTGTCAAAGTGATGTTAATGCTGACCACATCACTCACAATAGAGGGATCTTCATCACTTTGTGCTTGAATACTCACTGTATACTCTCCTCGAAGTAGACTACTGAAGATGTACTGAGTGTCAGTAGTAACAGTGCTTGTAGAAGTTGAGGAATTGGATGGACCATCAGTCTTGGTCCATATGAGGTTAAAAGTAAAATTGTGGTGTCCATAGCAACCAGGGTGGTAACTCCACCTCATCCTATCAGTATCTCTGTCAGGCAGTGATGTTATGGTAGGAGCTGCTGGGGTCTCTGTGAAGCACCAAAGTCCAAACAAATGCAGTCAACAATATAATAATATTATGTGTAGTGCAGTTGACTTCAATATCATTATAGATATATTCAGAGGTTTGGAGTAAGGTTAATGTTGTCTCAATTAGCTCTTAGATTATTACATCCATGCATGCAAAATCATACACTAATACATGTGCATGCAGTAACACTCATGCTCTGTTTCAGTGTGTGTGTAATGGGTTGCATTTGACAGGACAATCTCCCAGAATCCACTGTGATAGTACAGCTGGTTAGTGGATCTGATTCAGTAGATGGACAGAGGTTTTGAGAATGAACTGGAATCATACATGTACTAAAATGTCATCTAATGCTTTGTACGTGTAATACTTGCTTGTGTAATATTTTGGCAATCATATAGAGTACTAGTAGTACAAGTCACACTCACATTACACTGTAGAACCATGGACAATATATAGGTTATGTAAGTACATTCATATTCTTCACAGTAGAACCACGTGGTATGTTAATTATAAAGCATTGGACTCGTCACATTTGTACAGAGGACATTAAAATTTGACATTTTGACAATAATAGTATGATCATTTGACTCACAAGGTCATTATGACACTATACATGTTTAATAGTGTGAATGTAATACTTTGCACAGGGTAACCTTCCTGTTAACCTCTGTAACATGATATAGCACAGTTAGTGAATCACATGAAAATATATCTACACACAATAATGAAATATACAAGTACACACCTGGAGGATCCAGTACTAACGGCTCACTCTCATCGCGGTCACGATTAGCATTGTTTCTGACAAGAAAGCAACTACACAGGATCACTCTATCGCTGTGGTCTTCTTCAGTGATGTCAAATGTTAGTGTTGAAGCTGTACTGTTCAATCTGGTGAGGGTGAACCTTTCACTAGCTGGATCAGTGAAGTCAATGGTAGTACCATTCATAGCCCAGGTAACAGGTATCTGGATGTACTTGTCAGGATCATCAAAAGGATCAGGATGAGTACAGGCCAGCTCCACTCTACTACGGAAACACACTTCACCTGATGTCAACTTTAAGGTTGGGCCTTGTTGAGCTAAAGGTAACAAAACGAGAGTAAAATGAACACGTTTCATTCCTCCAAAGCACGAAACAATTTCTTCACAACAGATACTAGATATATACAACAACATCTACCTACTATACATCTACTACCTTATTTAATCATACTATTGTTCCCCAATCCATAGCGCAGTCTGACATAAGATCAACAGGTTAGCCGATTTATGTGGTATAACACGACATCGATCCTACAACTTTACAATACTTACCACTAGTCCCAGGGACTGAATATGCGGAAAGGCAAACGGTGAACAAAACCCGACAAAGCAACAAAAAGTGATAAGTCATATCCTAACAGTTATGTTTAGACGAACAGAGCTCAGTCAATAACAAAATGGCGTCCGTGCAGTTGTACTTCAGGAGTATGTTGGTAGTGTGGTCGCTAAGCTAAATATACTATAATATGTAGCTCTATAGTTGATATAATTACATACAAATAGTATATAGATCTCAAAGTTGATGACATTATGCAATAAACACATTTAGTAAAGCCAATAGCTATATAGCTCATAGTATTCCTCCCCTGCAGCCAGCCCTGCTATTAGCTGCAGGTACAATGCATGATGTACATGTTTACACCACATGCACATGAAATATATATACTGTATTATGTGTATATCATGATAAGTAAATGAACATAATATGTATGTATGTAATGTATACACACTTTCGATAATATTGTATATATTATTACATGCATACATTATAAACACACACCATATTATGTAATAATTTTTTTATAGTATATTAAAATGACATGTCAATTTTGTAAATTCAATACTTTATTTGGACTTGAAGTGTTCATTGAAATTCAAACTTGTAGAACCTCAAAACATGATCTCTAATTAATATTCTTTTGGCCACTGTTAGATATAACACATATACGTCACATAAACAGAAGCCATAATTACCAATAATAGCACTGAACAGACTTGCAAGATGTTGATCAGTGAGTTACAAATATTCACAAATTAGCTTAATGAGATTTGTTAGGGTTACTGATCAGTTCAATTTGTCCATAACTTGGGTTGGTTGTCATGGGAACACTTCTGTCATCCAATTCTACATTGCCATACGATGGGATGGGAGAGTTCTTCTTGTCTTCATCAACTGTACCTTCAGTTGATTCTGTAGTGAGTGGACAAACAGAGCATGTGAATAGGTACAGTAAATCCTCACAGTTGAGACCACCTAGGGGACAGGTCAAGGGGCCTCCATTGTGCACGGGATGGTCCTCACTCTGATGGATGGGATGTGTACAGAGTACCTTTTAACGCTACTAATTCAACAGGTACTAATTGTAGTGATTCTTGCATCACTCATTAAGTTCACTAAAATTAATTCCTCTTAAAATATTAGCCTTAAATTAAGGCAATATAGTTACTGTATAGGAATTTCTAAAATATAGGGAGTCTGAGTCGTGGCCATGGGTTCTACACTATACACATAAAAGATTTAACAGAGCAGAATCGAATGTGACAGATAGGAAATGTGTGTGACTAAGACAGAAACTTGTTGTTCTAGTCCATTGACAGCCCTATTCACAGTTATGCAATGTATGTGTACAGTTTTATAAATTTACATGTACAGTACACATGCTCTATGCAATGAATGTTTATGAAATCTTGTAAGTGATAATGATATTTGTAAACGTATGATGTAATTCAGCCTGCTCAACAAGGAAAGGAGAAAAGAGAGAAAAACCGGCAGCCGAGGGACTCGAACCCAGGGTGTCTGGCTGAAGCCGCCATAGCCACTGAGCTACTCGAGCCTTTATTACACTCTATAGGTATTAGGGCCAAACTCATAATGTTCAATACTAGTGGAGGGGATGTATGGATAAGAAGTATGCACACATCATACTTGACTGTTTGGACTTCTTCTGGTAAACAACATGTACTATCACTCCAACTCCACAACCAGCTAGAAATGTCAGTAAAATGACAACAACACAGACTACCACAATACCAGCAATGAGACCTGTGGACAATGTGATGGTAACTACAGAAGAAAACAGACATGGTAACTCACACCATAGTAGCTATTGACATAAGGAGGCTCACACACAGCTATAGATGTGAGGAGTTCCCACTTACTTGTATCAAAAGATGGATTGGCTGTAGGATCAGTGCCATTACGCAAGGGTGGGGGAGGAGTCACTGTTGGTGTTGTACTAACTGGAAATAATGTCAAAAATTACATAGGTATTCCTGGAAGTTGAAAAACGCAAGTATACAAAAGCAGGGTGGAGGAAGCGTATTGAGCAACATACAAGGTAGTGACACTACAGCAAACACACTCAAGTCACCTTCCATTCTTGTTGTAAAGCTGATAATAAGTGGATTACTTCTAATGGTGGACTCTTCTACACACACTGCTACAATCTCCACTCTGTACCTAGTACCTCCACTGAGACTACTCACATTGAAGGTATTAGTAGAGTGGTTTGTTGTAGATGTGGACATGGGACTACCAGCTGGGTGAACCTTGACCTCATACTGGAAGGTACAGCTTTCAAAACATGTATTCCTGTGGTCCACCTCTAGTGTGACGGTAGATGGAGTTGTAGTGATGGGTTCTCTCAGTGTAGGAGGGGTGGGGTGTTCTGGACAAATGACAATGAATTTGACAAAATGTTGCATACACACTGAGGAGGCAACAGCCCATTGGGCTAATATTGTAACCAGAAAAATATAATACACATCAAAAAAGAAAGCACCACCATCACGTATCCTACACATTCAGCAAAATAGCACAAAATATTGAGTACGCAATACCCCGAACATACGTACATGACATATGATATGGAACAGCAGTACATGGAAATATTGGGCAAATTTGTGAAAACTCCAATTGATTAATTTATATTGATGATTAGGCAATTGCTTATTAATAACAATTCTTAATTCTCCACCAATACAAACTTACATATGCACAAAGACACACACACACACACACACACACACACACACACACACACACACACACACACACACACACACACACATTACACTCCCTCACCTGGTGGGTCAATCTCCACATCACTGCTAGTCTCCCTGCTTCCATTGTACAACAGTATATAACAAGAATAGTAGAAGACGCCATCTTCAAACTTTTCTCTTGTGAGAGTAACCTCCAATCTCTCAGTTGTGCTGTTGAGTGCCGCAGTACCTTCTGGTGGTAATCTGGTGCCATTCACTGTCCATTCACTACTTGTAGACAAGTACTTCCTCCTCCCATTGACCATATCCATTATGTTAGGGTAGGAACACGTAAGACTAATAGTGTTCCCATAGCAGACACTATCAACAGCTGGTCCCCCTATATACACTTGACCATCACCTAATATGGATACATCTTAATACCTAAAGTACTAAGCTGAGTACAAATACGAAAAGAAATTTATAAATATTATCACCAAGCTGAAAGCAAGACAATTATCGTGACCTTGTCAACTTGTGTTTGTAAAATATTATAACTATTGTACTGATGTAATAATAATAATAATATAAATAAAACATATATTATAAATTGTAAGCATACATCAGCAATGCGAGTTATTGACACCTTGATTATGTTATTGTTGGCATAGTATCATGATGGCTCAATAATGTGAACTTAAAAAGGATGTTGGATGACCTAAATGACAGGTTATGTGGCTTCCACTGTACAAGGATCTTAATAATATTTGGAACATGCAGTTGAGACATTGTGTAATCAGGACAAAAGGTGAAGAAGCCCTGTAAGTCCCTCAAACTGTAAACATGTTTGTTGTGATAAAGCTGGTGAAGGTAAGTCTCTGAAGCAGTACAATATGCTCACTTCAAGTGATTCAGGAAGAGCTTGTTTGGGAAGGATTATACTTAGTCTAGTGATTGTGGACAGAAATACTGCCTCTCCTAAATAGCCAATATAACAGAAGAATCAACTTTGTGGTTGCAATTAGATAACACCAAATTGAATAATCAAAGCCCCTCCCTTTTGATAGTAACAGGATAAATCCACCCGTGTACAGTCAGTGCGGGTAAATGGTATGCAGTGAGCCTTCCCAGGAGGTGGAAGGTAGGATAATACGGTACGTCTGATACTACTGCACAGCCATGCAGCTGGAGGAAAAGGGCTGAGATAGTGGGAGCCATTGTATAGTACCATAGCTATTGATGAAGAATACCTACGTTTAATGGTATTATCTATGACTATACATCCTCTAACATGTGGTAATCAGTGGGCAAACAGTCTTATAAATTCCCGATATTTAAAATGATATTCTACTACTGTAACAGCGGATCAAAGATCTCTACTCACCTGGTCCACAGATAGCCGTAGAGAGGACGAAAATTATCCAATAAAAGTGATTCGTTGTCACAAAAAATTTCAACATAATATCACGAGCATACACTATTGAATAGGTGTGTCAAACCGATAATTGTATAGGACAACCCTTACCTACATACGAGTCGATACGGCGATTGCTGGGCAAGCCGCGTGCACGCAAGAACAGTGACGTCATCGATTTTTGGTAATTAGTTACCAAGGGGTTTTGCAATTCGCTATATAAGCAACAATTACCACCAATGAATGAAGAAATTTCGAAGAGGCTGGGGCAAGGCTGGAGACGGTGAAGAAGAGACAGGAGGAATGGAAGGGAAGAGTGGAAGGGTTGGATAAGAAGAGATTTACCAGGAGAGTGTTCGAAGGTGTTGTGGAGGGGAGAGGGCCTAGAGGAAGACCTCAATTACGATGGATGGACAATTTTAGATAGTATTAATTTTGTGGACCTAACCTGTTCTTGCTCCTAGCAGTACAGTCATTTTGATGACTATGCAGTTGTATATTGTAAAGGAGACCTCCTGTCTAGGAGACGTGTTCAGTCTGGATCTGTGTCATTGATTGATTGTTTAGGGTTTTGCAACACGACACGCCTTCACTCATGTGGAGGATCTATACGCATACTTTACTAATAACAGAATATAAAAATCAAATCCAATTGTCTAAACAATACGAGGAAAACACAGCTATAGCAACAAACAACACTCTATTCAAGGACAAATGACACAAGTACATATGTATGTACAAGTGATAAGAGTACTTCACATTCTGTTCTCTACAGTAAGATCTGATATGCATACACACAGTACTTGATGTAGACACAAAGAACAAACAACACTCCATTTCAAGTCATTCACAAGTTTCCATAAAGAGGTTTGGGACCTTCAGTCATCCTTTCAATCTGTATGTAACCAGGGCTGGTTGTCATGGGAACACTTCTGTCATCCAATTCCACATTGACATATGATGGGATGGGAGAATTCTTCTTGTCTTCATCAACTGTACCTTCAGTTGATCCTGTAGTGAGTGGATATACAGAACGTGTGAATAAGTGTGTGAGGATGTGTCAGTTTTTATTTGTTTGTACACACACAGTAAGAAGAATACTTATATCCATTACAGCACAGCACAGCACCTCCCCAGTACACCTACTGTACTACACAGTACACCTACTGTACTACACGGTACACCTACCGTACTACACAGTGCACCTACCATACTACATGGTAATACACAGTGCACCTACCGTATTACAGGGTACACCTACTGTACTACATGGTACACCTACCGTGCTACAGGGTACACCTACTGTACTACACAGTACACCTACTGTACTACACGGTACACCTACCGTACTACACAGTGCACCTACCATACTACATGGTAATACACAGTGCACCTACCGTATTACAGGGTACACCTACTGTACTACATGGTACACCTACCGTGCTACAGGGTACACCTACTGTACTACACAGTACACCTGTACTGTACACAACATACTTGTTGGTTGTTTGGACTTCTTCTGGTAAACAACATGTATTATCACTCCAACTCCACAACCAGCTAGAAATGTCAGTAAAATGACAACAACACAGACTACCACAATACCAGCAATGAGACCTGTGGACAGTCCACCTGTGTTAGAGGTAGCTGTGTGTGTGTGTGTGTGTGTGTGTGTGTGTGTGTGTGTGTGTGTGTGTGTGTGTGTGTGTGTGTGTGTGTGCGTGTGTTTGTGTGTGTGTGTGTGCGTTTGTGTGTGTGTGCGAGTGCAAATTAGCATGTGTTGGTATAGTGAGTGGGTGATTTAAAGGGGAAAAATAGCTTGAAATTTGGTGAAACGTGTCAGAACCTCAGTAACAAATGTACATGGTGAATTGTACACTTTAGTTTAGTTTTGTACAAACTGGTACACTAGGTACACATGCATGGCAACATGTACATTTCAGTTATGTAAGTACATTCATTGAACATGTACTGCGCATGCATATTATCTGTATAACCTATAAACTCTGACTACTTAATGCATATGTATTCTGGTAGGATATACATACCACTCTACTGCATGGTGAACATAAATGTGCTAACTTGTGTGTTGCGTCCAGTAATACACAGGTGTACGGTATGTGGAAGGTCAGAATAGCACTCACAAACAGGTTTTAAAGTCTTGGTGTGAAGACACTTCCTCTCACTCCTCACATCATCAGAAGAGCTTACAGCTGAAACACAAATGCTGTAGTTGGTGTCTGGTTCCAAATTTTGAATGTTGAAGGTTGTTCCAATCACTGCGGTGCTCAGCTCAGAGAGGTCACAGGTGCAAGCTTTCTGCCAACTAACAACGAACACAAACAAGTGACCCTCAAAACAGGACCTGTCGTGTTCCCATGATACACTTATGCTAGCAACACCAGGAGTGAGAGCTATGTTGTAGGGCTCCCATGGTGAGTCTGTATAGAAAAGATGGGCAAAAAGAGACTAATCACCAGAAGTGAGGTGTAGATTAAGTACACAAGTATGTTTATTAGGATCAGTGAAGAGTCCCATACCAGCCAACATTCTAATGTTTACATGTGCCACAGATGTTTCGAACACCTTCAATTACCATTTTCATGTGTGCAGAACATGTAAACATGTGCTGAATTGTCAACAATGAACTTAAAGTTGCTGACAAGAGTCGCAATCATGCTATACACATACATACCTAAGGGGTGCATGAAGTATGTGTCCCCTTCCACTAGAGTCCCACTGTTCAGTTCAATACCACAGCCATAGTCACCAGCTGTACTTGCTGTCACATTGTGAATCACTAACTCTCTACCATTGCTTGACACAGCATAAGTGTCAAATCCACCCAATATGTGGTGTGAATTGAATATCCAGTTAATTTCACTGAACTGGAGTATGTGGAGTGGGGACACATCACAGTACAAAGTGAAGTTTCTGTTGTAACAAGCTGACAGTGATGGGGTCTTTGGGAGAACCAGAGGTTTGCCTGCACAACAAGCAAAGTTATACACAGTCAAGTGTGTACACTGTAGACAGTGGGTGCTACCTGAGGTGTTCAATCACCCCTAGTGCTAACCGAGATGTTCTGAGGAATACTCACTAAGTAATTGAGCTTAATTGAGAAAAATATTTTAGGTACAATTGAATGAATGTACTTGTGCTATGTTTGAGTAAAACAATGTTTATATTAGATGAATGTACTACACTCAGGATTTTATGTAAACTTATAATTAGTTAGTGAGATGATAATATCTATCATGTATAAACAATGACGGGCTGGGAGCATCTTGAAGAAATGACTAGGTACAGTCCTCACCCACTCCAAACGTAAACCACCACCTGAGGCAATACATATGTACATACACACGCATGAATGCACACAAATGTACACATGCATATAATACACAGATATTCACACGCATACAATTACCAACAACCCATCACATCCCATATGTACAAGCATGTCTGATGAAAACTTGAAGAAATGAGTATACAATGTTCTAGTTGAACTCACTGGTTGTGACATCTCTAGACACAGCTGTACTCTGAACACCATCCACTACTGTCTGGACACTGATGGTGTAGTTGCTATTAGCAACAAGGCCTGTAATGTTGTACATGTGTCCTCCAGTGACATCAGAACCATTCTCAGTGTTGTTGTCGATATTCACCCAGGACACATAGTAGCTTATCCTGTCCTTGTAGCACTCCATTGGAGTGTGGGTCCAGTTGAAAGCAATGCTGGTAGGGATACTACAGTCAATGCTCACAATGGAGGAGGGTGGGCGTGGTTCTGCAGTGGTCAATGTGCACTTGGTATGATTATAGAAAGATACAAACGACACACAGTATAGGAAAGATGCAGTTACTCTATATACTGTACATGACAGTACATTGATAGCATGTGATTTCATACACTGGTGTACACATTCAGTATATCATCATTATCCTCCATACCATATGCCCTCACATTCGCTTTCACACAATTACTCACTCACCAGCAGGATCTACAGTGACTTCTTGACTAGTTTGTGATCCACTCGGTAGTCCATTCTCAGTTAATACTAGTAGACAAGAATAGTTGAATGACATGTTCCTGAAGTGGTCCACTGTAATGGTGATGTTGAGAGTTGTATGAGTGAGGTCCTCTGATGTATCAGCTGTGCTGTATATACCAGTAGATGGTGTGATCCCCACACCATTCTCCCTCCAATGTGGTGTAGAAGTAAAGTACCTTCCAGGGTTGCTAGCCAGCTCAGGATGGTGACACACTAGAGTCACTAAATCTCCATAACATGGAGTAGGAGTGGATGTGGAGATGGAGAGGTCAGCATCACCTGTGTGCAATAAGAACACAGATTATTCACAATAGGCCAATGATAATCTGAGTCGACATCACACTTATCATTCTTTGTATTTTCACCTGTGTGCAATGACATCACTGAATATGCGCAGTTGAATATGAAGATGAGTCAATGACATGTACTATTATCCCAAATTACCATGACTTCCACCATGATAAATTGTACCACAAGAATTCACCTACATGGATGGACTGTCTATAAACAAGTTGTGCATACATACAAAACTCATGTACATACATGATTAAAACACAATAGGATATGTATTGTAATGGTGTGGTGCTGAGGGGATTTGAACGTACAATTGTAATTGTAACAACAAGGATATCAATCTTTCCAAACACATTTTTAAGTATATTGGTATTTTGCACTGATGACTGCAGAGAGAATTTCCCTACAACGTTTCTACTGGTAAGACCTGGAGTTTGAGATATGCCATAGCGCCTATTGCTTATTGTAAGAGAAAGCTATACGTGTCGTAGATAAAATTATTCTCTATTGTTAGCACCCACCAGCTAAGAAATAAATACTTATAAAGTGTAGACCTGGTCTAC
The DNA here is from genome assembly GCA_964020155.1 of Chondrilla cf. caribensis. Classification (NCBI taxonomy): domain Eukaryota; kingdom Metazoa; phylum Porifera; class Demospongiae; order Chondrillida; family Chondrillidae; genus Chondrilla; species Chondrilla cf. caribensis. The sequence goes on along the minus strand of OZ026558.1, from coordinate 3,615,724 downwards.
GTAGTATTGGGCATCTATGCATGGTTTCACAAGTCTCGCTATGCTAGATCTACACTCTCAATCACTCACTCACTGGGAGGGTAGTGACCCTAGAATGCGGGAAAATCGGTTTGACTCCTTAGTACTAACGGTAGCAATAAGTGAACTGGTAGGTATTTATAAACTGATAGCCGCTGAATCGTTCAGTACATTACGTGTCGGGGTATAAGTATGCGGGAGTCACCAACAAATCTATGAAGTTTATAAGATCTTCCCATATCGAAGTAACAAATTCAATCTACCACAGCGATTCATATTCACAAGCCACTCACTTGGTGCACAGATAGCTGAAATGAGGAGGAAATATATCCAGTAATTCATTACGATCTTAAGAAGCTCAACAGACGTACTAGAGCAGTACGGCAAAACGAAAGGGGAAAACCCTTCAATCACACCCTGCGTATAATAATATTATGAAGTCGGACTGGAAGCTGTACAGCAGCACTTCATACAAGGACACACAGTCCCTTCACAACAATAGGACATACGGGTATATATGTCATATTCACACGTATGACATAAGGGTACATGCTATGGATTGATAATTTACAATAGGGAAATTACACATGTTCCCTCATGCAAGAAGTATATCTGATTCATTACAATGAATAGCTTATAGCTGAATGTATGATACAAATTCAATTGTTTTAAATAAGATTGAACACACAGATACTCAATAGACAACACCACATTCGAGGACAAATGACACAAGTACAAATGTACAAGTGATAAGAGTACTAAATTCACATTCAGTTCTCCACAATAAGATCTGACATGTATACACACAGTACTTGATGTAGACACAAAGCACAAAACAACACTCCATTTCAAGTCATTCACAAGATTCCATAAAGAGGTTGGGACCTTCAGTCATCCTTTCAATCTGCATGCAACCAGGGTTGGTTGTCATGGGAACACTTCCGTCATCCAATTCTACATTAACATATGATGGGATGGGAGAGTTCTTTTCATTTTCATCAACTGTACCTTCAGTTGATCCTGTAGTGAGTGGACATACAGAGCAGGAAAGTGTGATAATTGCAGAAGAGAGGTCATGCGGAAGAGCAGTAACGCGTGTAATAGACACATCTCACTAATCATTCCCATCCATTGCCAATGTGCAGTGGAAAGGAAACAGATATAATACAACACAACACACTTGTATATGTCATACTTGTTGACTGATTGAACTTCTTCTGGTAAACAACATGTACTATCACTCCAACTCCACAACCAGCTAGAAATGTCAGTAAAATGACAACAACACAGACTACCACAATACCAGCAATGAGACCTGTGGACAGTCCACCTGTGTTGGAGGAAGATGTGTGTGTGTGTGTGTGTGTGTGTGTGTGTGTGTGTGTGTGTGTGTGTGTGTGTGTGTGTGTGTGTGTGTGTGTGTGTGTTCGTGTGTGTGTGTGTGTGTGTGTGTGTTCGTGTGTGTGTGTGTGCATGTGTGTGTGTTGTGTGTGTGTGTATGTTCATGTGTGTGTATGTGTGTGCATGTGCATGTGGTGTGTGCATGTTGTGTGTATGTTCGTGTGTGCGTGTGCGTGTGTTGTGTGTGTGGGTATGTTCGTGTGTGTGTATGCGTGTGTGTGTGTGTGTGTGTGTGTGTGTGTGTGTGTGTGTGTGTGTGTGTGTGTGTGTGTGTGTGTGTGTGTGTGCGCATGTGGTGTGTGCATGTTGTGTGTGTGTGTGTGTGTGTGTGTGTGTGTGTGTGTGTGTGTGTGTGTGTGTGTGTGTTGTGTGTGGAGTAGAGGAGAATGGATACAGAACATGATTCTCACTCACATACTCAATTCCCAATAATTTTTCTCATATACTCAACAAAGACACCATCTGTATATGCTTCAATACACACAAACAGGAAGTACATACTTGTTATTGCAGTAGATGTCACAATACGTGATACGCTCTTTGAACCAGTGATCCCCGATCCACCCACACCATGTACACTGATCTGATAAGAGGTACCAGGTTGGAGTCCACTGATGGTGTATGGAGGGGAGGAGGTGGTCACATTGGTACTGGTCCCACTTCCAATCTCATTCCAAATTACAACAAAGGTGAACATTTCAGATTCGAAATAATGCAGTGTAGTGTTCCATGCTAAAGTGATAGTGGAGTCAGTTGTTGCTACTATTGTCACTACAGGAGGACCTGGTTGAGCTGGTGGAGGGAAGAGGGAAGAATTGTAGTTGAAGCTCACTGACAACACTGTACATGATGGAATATATGAGGTGGTGATGACAGTCTACTGGAGAAGACTCTCTGTCATGTTGAGATACTTGAGGAGAATGAGGAAACACTCTTCGTGAGCAATAACTGAAGACAAAATGATACAAACTACTTATACACAGCCTACACACAGCAGATTGGATGCACACTGCAGCTGTGTGTATTCAATCTACTGTATGTAGTCTATGTGCATATATATATAAGTAGTCGTCTTGGGTAGTCTTCAGTTCACTTATTCTAATAATAACACATACCAACCAGCACAATAGAAGTTCATCGATGCAAAAGAATTGAAACTATGCTTTCAAAAAGATGAGAAGATCTGACTCACACAAGATGCAAAGCTACACACACAGAGGACTTGATACATCCTGTGAGTACTCATGCAGTCAATGTAGTAGTTGTCTAGTGTAGTCTATGGTTCACATACTGTAATAACACATACCAACCAGCACAATAGAAGTACACATATACAAAAGAACTGAAACTGTACTCCTAACAAGAACTGAAAATATGATTCACAAAAGATGCAAAGATACACACAAAACAAACAACTTGTACATAGCTCACACACAGAGGACCCAATACGCCCTGTGAGTATTCAATATGCTGTCAATGGATGTATAAGCAGTTGTCTTGTGTAGTCTTCAGTTCACATAATGACACGTAATAACACATACCAACCAGCACAATAGAAGTTCATTGATACAAAAGAACTTAAACTATACTCCTAACAAGAACTGAAGATCTGATTCACAAGATGCATTGTCTACACATCTATACAGTCAGTACACAGGCAGTACCTTCCTCTGTACAGAAGATGATCAACTGAAAATGAAAACACCTCACACACAATTCACATACTGAGCATAATGTCAGCACATACAAATGGTCTATACATACACAGACACTATATGTCTAATTTCAGACAACTGACAACAGTGACAATGACAACTGAAAATGGGTAGAATTAGTGTAATTTGAATTCCCAGTTGAGACACATGTGCACACACTTCTCCAGGACAGCACTAAACTGTATGATGGATTGTGGTAGCCCTATTTGCAAGGTTGCAATTGGACCCAAAGTGGTAACTCTATAATGTACTTGATGTACATAATGATAGCATAAAATCTCTCCAATGACGGACTTTGTATGTACCATGTGTACATGTGTATGTGTACAGGCACAGTTAGTCTACGATTCACAATACCTTTTAGTAGTATAAGATTTGGTTGTGTGTGTGTGTGTGTCTGTGTATGTATGTGTGTGTGTTTGTGTGTGCATGCGTGCGTGTGTGTATGCTCACCTAATGGTTCAACATGATAGTCATCTCCCATCACTGTACTTCCATTGGAACCAAAGTGGCAATTAACTCTATAATGTACTTGATGTACATAATGATAGCATAAAATCTCACTAACGACGGACTTTGTATGTGTACAGGCACAGTTAGTCTACGATTCACAATACCCTTTAGTAGTATAAGATTTGGTTGTGTGTGTGTGCCTGTGTATGTATGTGTGTTTGTGTGTGCATGCGTGCATGTGTGTGTGTGCATGTTCACCTAATAGTTCAACATGATAGTCATCTCCCATCACTATACTTCCTGTTGGTAACACTCCTCCACATCAATATGACATCCCATCTCCATCACTGATTGCACAAACATCTTTGATTAGCAGTTGATCACCATCAATGACGTACTGATCCGAATTCCTAACAGCACCTCTACCGTCCATCCAAATGTACCTCTCATACTCAAGTAGTCCACTGACTAAACATGTGAGAACAAGTGACCTGTCCTTACAAGGAGGAGCATCAGCAGAGGTTCGAGGGTAGGCTGTGAGATGGGGAGGGTGTGGTGGGTATGAGGTGTGTGTGTGTGTGTGTGTGTGTGTGTGTGTGTGTGTGTGTGTGTGTGTGTGTGTGTTTGTGTGTGTCTGTGGTCTGTGTGTGCATGCGTGCGTGCGTGTGTGTGTGTGTGTGTGTGTGTGTGTGTGTGTGTGTGTGTGTGTGTGTGTGTGTGTGTGTGTGTGTGTGTGTGTGTGTGTGTGTGTGTGTGTGTGTGTGTGTGTGTGTGTGTGTGTGTGTGTGTGTGTGTATGTACGAGGTATGTGTGTCTACCATGGGTTTGCACATATCACTTACTTGATTTGACCCTCACACTAGCTGCTGGTCCTACATAACCCACACCATCAACAGCTTGGACTGACACAGTATACACTCCTTGTACACAGGTTGGGATAGTGTAGTTGGTCAACTGGTTAGAGACTCCACTACCAGTGGCAGTAGCACCATCATCATTGGTGTACGTCCAGGATATGTTGTACCTCACAGCACAGGGTTGGGGGGTCCATCTAACAGTGATGGAGGACTCCAGAGGGACCATGGTTGTGATGAGAGGTGGGGTGAGGTCTGTACAGTACAGATGATACACACTGCATGGGGACAGTGACAAGTAACTTATAGCAGTGATTACAGTGGTCAGTTGTGTGCAGGTGATATGTTTGATGTGATGGTGAGGGTGGCTGCCTGACATGACCACACGACCACCATACATATGTAGTACACTAGTTATAGTGATCATGTTGTGGTGTGATGATAGCAACCTAGTACACTCAGCAGTGAAATATTACGACAGGTTTACACTAAAAGGTTATCAGATTCACTAAAAATAAGCACCTTCATGAACAGGCAGCAGAGGTGCTGGAAGCAATTTCAAGTGCAACAGCCATAACTCTCCTCGGCAAACTATATACAAGTATAATGTACAGGGTCTTATGTAATACACTGAAGTTACACACAAACCGCACACAATACAGGAGGTACAGTATGCAGGGTTTATATTACAATCTGTTTCATATGTACATTGTTGCTGCTGATCTCATTCATTGTTGTACAAATTACATCACAATGTAATAGTTCTTTTACTAACTTCGTTAGATATCTTCACTACTACTCCTAGTCTACTCAGTTTTAGTGGGTGTAATCATTTCATCTAATCTTAAATCATAGATGATCATAAATATAAGTAAGCAGGCATACGACAGATACGAAAGCTAAGTGGAATTCGGCCTGCTGAGAGAAAGGAGAAAAGCGAAAAACCGGCAACTGCGGGACTCGAACCCAGGGTGTCTGACTAAAGCCACCATAAACCACTGAGCCACGAAGCCACCACAAAAGCCAGCCCCCACAATTCTCCTTTCATACTACACCGGTGGTACTGCTGACTGGCTCAGTGGTTTATGGCGGCTTTAGTCAGACACCCTGGGTTCGAGTCCCGCAGTTGCCGGTTTTTCGCTTTTCTCCTTTCTCTCAGCAGGCTGAATTCCACTTAGCTTTCGTACATCACAATGATACACACATTGACATGATTATAAATTAATACAGACAAATACTACCAATGAACATATGTATATCTATTAAATTATTATTCAATCAAAGAAAGGGCAAAAATTCCTTATTCCTTTTGGATTTATCTTATCATTGCATCAAACTTTATACATACTGTGTGCATTAAACATCCTCCACACTCACACTGACACTAACCCACATATCCACCCAATAAAACCCTCACATACATCCATACAAGAACACAGAGACAAGATAACTCTCTTTTGATCACTGCCCAGTAGGGTACAAATTGTACACTATCACAAACACCCACTCACCAACAGGATCTACAGTGGCTTCTTGACTACTTTGTGATCCAACAAGGCCTGTAATGTTGTACATGTGTCCTCCAGTGACATCAGAACCATTCTCAGTGTTGTCGATATTCACCCAGGACACATAGTAGCTGATCCTGTCCTTGTAGCACTCCATTGGAGTGTGGGTCCAGTTGAAAGCAATGCTGGTAGGGATACTACAGTCAATGCTCACAATGGAGGAGGGTGGTCGTGGTTCTGCAGTGGGTAATGTGCACTTGGTATGATTATATTATAGAGACATACAAACAACACACAGTATAGGAAAGAAGCAGTTAGTCTACTCACTGTACAGGACAGTACATTGATAGAAAGTGATTCCATACACTGTTCAGTATTATCATCCTGTATTATCCTGTATAATAATATATATTATATACCCTCACACTCGGATTCACACAAACACCCACTCACCGACAGGATCTACAGTGACTTCTTGACTTTTTAGCGATCCACTTGGTTGCCCATTCTCAGCTAATACTAGTAGACAGGAATAGTTGAATGACTTGTTCCTGAAGTGGTCCATTGTAATGTTGATGGTGAGAGTTGTATGAGTGAGGTCCTCTGAGGTATCTTCCTGGAGGTATACACCAGTAGATGGTGTGATCCCCACACCATTCTCCCTCCACCATGGTCTACTACTAAAGTACCTTCCAGGGTTGCTAGCCACCTCAGGATGGTGACACACTAGAGTCACTACATCTCCATAACATGGAGTAGGAGTGGATGTGGAGATGGAGGGGTCAGCATCACCTGTGTGCAATAATAACACAGAATATTCATAATAGGTGAGTCTATGTAATATATATTCATCATACTTTACCATACATCACCATGATAAATGGATTGTGTACAAACACGAAAATTAACCTGGACTGATTCTGACATGTAGTGGCTAGCACAATGTCATACCGTATAACTGGAAATATTGGCGGTCATTTTATTTTGGCGTTTTGGCGGTTGGATTGACTATCGCCAACATAATATTCACCAAATTAATAACACTCGTGCAAACATTGGTATTACGTCACAATAAAGTGACGTGATCCCAATGTTGAGCATCCGTGTGGCTCGAATAATCATGACAATGTATCGGTACTTCAAGAGAAAGGAATGGAATTCTGACAGTTTACCCTATTATAACCTGGGCTTGCCATCCGCCAAAATAAAACCGCCAATACCCTAAAATTCAACAAACTGCCAAATATTCTTTCTGCCAATATTTCTGGTTATACGGTACAAAGTTTGTACATAGTACATAGAACACAATCATATATGCATCATATTAAATTTCAATGATGTCTTCTTGTGGGGAGCTGAACAAGATAGCGACTGTAACACAAACAAGCTAGGATAAGGATTCTCAGTGTATTGATAGCAGCAGAAATATTGTCACTAAAACGTTTTGACTAGTAAAATCTTAACTTGAAGATATAGCTCATATTGCTAATTGCACGAGAAAGCTACGATATGGTTCTCTACTGTTAACGTTAGCACTCACCAGAAATAATGTGTATTATCGAGTATTCGCAAGGCTTGTAGAACAGTAGACAAAGTCCACCTGGTCTATACCCTATACATTTGGTTGAAGGACTTTGTCGGCAGAAGGCGGGCAAATCTGTCGTACTCGTGGTACCAACAGTAACATTAATTGGGAGCGAAGTAGGGATTTAAACCGGTAGTCGCTGTACTCTACGTATCTGGACCTTGGAGTCAATTTAATAGCCTAGATCAATTCCCTTATCGAAGCAACGAATTCTACCACAGCGAGTCAAAACCACGAGCCACTCACCTGGTGTACAGAGAACTAAAAAAGTACGAAATATATACAATAATTCCTTGAGAATCCCAACATCACATACGAATATGCGTACCATATGCAGTTAACTGATCATGAGGGGGAAACCCCTTCAATCTACGCCCTACCTTTGCACTCGAATAGCGAGAGTTCGAGCTCTTAATATCACTTTATACGAGGAAGTACAGACTGTTCATAACGTCATATGAGTACAGGTGTATTCACAAGTATATATAGACAGCAACCCACAGCACTAGCCCTGCAACTGGTTGTATTGGCAGGTATTATTAATTACAGGTAAATTAATGTTCACTCATCTGGAGACTATTATCACTCTATAAGTATAGCTAAATATAGCTAAATCTGATTTAAACAATGAGACTAAACACACTAGGGTGATGTCACTGGAGAGACCAATATTCGATTGGACTAGTACTGCTAAACACGCCTCACATGGGAACTGATAATTTTATGACATTGTAATTAAGGAACAATTACTTGTACACACATTCACTAATCCAAGATTCAACAGCAATCCATTCAAAGACAAATGACACAAGTACAAATGTAGCTACAAGTGATAAAAGTACTAAAGTCACATTCAGTTCTCCACAATAAGATCTACTACATGTATACACACAGTACTGGATGTTGACACAAAGCACAAACAACACTCCATTTCAAGTCATTCACAAGTTTCCATAATTTAAAAGAGGTTTGGAACCTTCAGTCATCCTTTCAACCTGCATGTAGCCAGGGTTGGTTGTCATGGGAACACTTCCGTCATCCAATGTTACATTGACATATGATGGGATGGGAGAGTTCTTTTCATTTTCATCAACTGTACCTTCAGTTGATCCTGTAGTGAGTGAACATACAGAGCAGGAAAGTGCAATCATTGTAGAAGAGCAGTAATGAGTGCAATAAGTGCACATCACTAATCATTCCCGTCCATTGACTATGTGCAGTGAAAAGGAAACAGATATGACACAACACAACATACTTGTTGATTGTTTGGACTTCTTCTGGTAAACAACATGTACTATCACTCCAACTCCACAACCAGCTAAAAATGTCAGTAAAATGACAACACAGACTACCACAATACCAGCAATGAGATCTGTGGACAGTCCACCTGTGTTAGAGGAAGCTGTGTGTGTGTGTGTGGGAGGGGGAAGTAGAGGAGAATGACATCAATTTCACTCACATACTCATTGGCAATTCTCATTTTGTCAATAAATACACCATCTGTAGATGCTTCAATGCACACAAACAGGAAGTACGTACTTGTTATTGCAGTAGATGTCACAATACGTGATACGCTCTTTGAACCAGTGATCCCTGATCCACCCACACCATGTACACTGATCTGATAAGAGGTACCAGGTTGGAGTCCACTGATGGTGTATGGAGGGGAGGAGGTGGTCACATTGGTACTGGTCTCACTCCCAATCTTATTCCAAATCGCAACAAAGGTGAACATTTCAGACTCGAAACAATGCAGTGTAGTGTTCCATGTTAAAGTGATAGTGGAATCAGTAGTTGCTACTATTGTCACTACAGGAGGACCGGGTTGAGCTGGGGAGGGGGGAGGAGGGAAGAAGTGTAGTTGAAGCTCACTGACAACACCATACATGATGGAATACATGAGGTGATGAGGGCAGTCTACTGGAGAAGACTCTCTGTCATGTTGAGATACTTGAGGAGAATGAGGAAACTCTCTTCATGAGCAATAACTGAAGACAACATGAAACAAACTACTTATATATAGCCTACACACAACAGATTAAATACCCATGCACACCACGAGCAAAAACAGACGACATCACTATCCATTTTATTTATATGTTGACTAAACACAACAGATTGGATACCCCCGTGTGTATTCAATCTGCTGTGTGAAATCTATGTGCGTATATATAAGTAGTTGTCTTGTATAGTCTTCAGCTCACATATATTCTAATAATAACACATACCAGCACAATAGAAGATCATTGGTACAAAAGAATTGAAACTATGGTCCTAACAAGAACTGAAGATCTGATTCACAAAAGATGCAAAGATACACACGAAACAAACTGTGAGTATATATTCAATATGTGGTGTGCAGTCTATGAATGTACAAGCAGTTGTCTAGTGTAGTCTTCAGTTCACATAATGCAATAACACATACCAACCAGCACAATAGAAGTTCATTGATAGAAAAGAACTGAAACTGTACTCCTAACAAGAACTGAAGATCTGATTCACAAGATGCATTGTCTACACATCCATACAGTCAGTACACAGGCAGTACCTTCCTCTGTACAGAAGATGATTAACTGAAAATGAAACACCTCACACACAATTCACATACTGAGCACTCACAAATGGTCTATACACAGACACTATATGTCCCATTTCAGGAGACAATGACAACTGACAACTATTTATGTACAGTAATTTGATTTTGCAGTTGAGACACATATGTGTATGTGGACACACGTTTCAACTACAGCACCACAGCAGTGTGATAGAGTGTGACAGCCATATTTGCAAGGCTAAAACTACTCTAGTTTGATTTGGAGATTTGATTGTGTGTGTGTGTGTGTGTGTGTGTGTGTGTGTGTGTGTGTGTGTGTGTGTGTGTGTGTATGTGTGTGTGTGTCCATCCAATGCAGAAATTAAACTACACAAATTTACCTGACATTAAACAAGCTCACCTAATGGTTCAACTTGATAGTCTCCTCCCATCACTGTAGTTCCTGTTGGTAACACTCCACCACATCGATATGACATCCCATCTCCATCACTGATTGCACAGACATCTTTGATTAGCAGTTGATCACCATCAATGATGTACTGATCAGAATTCCCAACAGCACCTCTACCGTCCATCCAAATGTACCTCTCATACTCAAGTAGTCCACTGACTAGACATGTGAGAACAAGTGACCTGTCATTACAAGGAGGAGCATCAACAGAGGGTCGAGGGTAGGCTGTGAGATGGGGAGGGTGTGGTGGGTATGAGGTGTGTGGTGTGTGTGTGTGTGTGTGTGTGTGTGTGTGTGTTCATGTGCGTGTGTGTGTGTGTGTGTGTTCATGTGCATGTGGTGTGTGTGTGGGGGGGTGGATATGGTGTGGGTGTGTGGTGGATGTGTAGTATGTACATATATGATGTTTATGTGTTAGATGTGTCTATATTTTGTGGGTTTGCACATACCACTTACTTGACTTGACCCTCACACTAGCTGCTGGTCCTACATTACCCACACCATCAACAGCTTGGACTGACACAGTATACACTCCTTGTACACAGGTTGGGATGGTGTAGTTGGTCAACTGGTCAGAGACTCCACTATCAGTGGCAGTAGCACCATCATCATTGGTGTACATCCAGGATATGTTGTACCTCACAGCACAGGGTTGGGGGGTCCATCTAACAGTGATGGAGGACTCCAGAGGGACCATGGTTGTGATGAGAGGTGGGGCGAGGTCTGTACAGTACATATGATACACGCTACATAGTGATAGTGACAAGTACCAAATAACAATTTCATGATTACAGTGAAAAAGGAATATTATATTTTATTGCCTACTTGTGTGAGGTATAATTATTATGAACATAATCCCATTGGCACACAGGTACGAGATATTTTGAGGATCGACAACTACTCTGTATCTCAATGTAGTTATTGCACAGTGTGAATTATAAAAATATGCATGGCAACTCTGCAAACAAATTATCATGTAGCAATTATACAACATAATAATCTCAATAATCACTTCAGATCTACAAGGACTCACCAGGTGGTCTCACTGACACACTGTTACTCTCTAGTATCCCACCTCGTACAGCATTTGTTAGAAAACAAGTGTAGTTCCCAGTTGTGTCCTCAGTATTAGTGAACTGTAGAATGGTTGTTGTGGAGTTGGGCTCAGATAGTCCAAGACCACCAACAGCTACTCCTCTACCATCTCTTATCCAGTCAACATCTCCACTCAGGTATTCTGGTTCTTGAGGTAGTACAGGATGCGTACACACCAAGGTGACTGGATCACCATAACACTGAACACTACCAGTGAGTGTTGAGAGGGAGAGCCCAGCAGTACCTATTGAGGAGAGAACACCACTGTAACAGTTTAAATGACCACCTTTATATTTATAATATATTCGTTGATAAATGACACATTTATGTAGCCATTGTCATTACAATATAGAATGTCATTACAATCTACAACCAGATTTAAAGTTCCTTATAGAGACTTGTCTTTAATTTCAAGTCATGATAACACTGAGATGTCCTATTGGCATTATGTACACTCATAAGTATTGGAGCAGAAAACAACACATATGTCATTGATTAGTTTAATCACAACCTCACTTTGTAAAAAGACGAGATTTCCCAGAAGGGACACACTCCACATTCCAATCCACCACATGAGGAGATGGACCTGTTACCTGACAGCAGGAAGAGTAGTACTGTACTCTACAGAATTCTACCTATTATTGAGTATTCGCGAGACTTGTAGAACAGTAGACAAAGTAGGGAACTGGGAGTCAATTCTATAGCCTAGATCACTTCTCTTATCAAATCAATGAATTCTATCGCAGCGAGTCAAAACCACGAGCCACTCACCTGGTGTAGAGAGAATTGAAACAAGGACGAAATATATACATAATTCCTTGAGATCGCACTATTACCTACGAATACGTGTACCATATGCAGTTAACTGATCATGAGGGGGAAACCCCTTCAATCTACGCCCTATACACTTGCACTCGAATAGCGAGACTTCGAACTCGTTCAACATCACTTTATACGAGGAAGTACAGACTGTTCATAACGTCATGTGGGTACAGGTGTATTCACAAGTATAGACAGCAACCCACAGCACTAGCCCTGGAACTGGTTGTAATGGCAGGTAGAATGAGGTACCAAGGGTGATGTCACTGGAGAGACCAATATTCGATTGGACTAATACTGTTGAATACACTCTCACATGGGAACTCTCACTGTCTGAACTTATAATTTTATGTAATTAAGGAGCAATTACTTGTACACACGTTCACTCACCCAGAGACATGTACTCCAAGTATAGCTAAATATAAATGAAAAATAATAATTCAATAAACAAAATGATTCAACACACAGCTACTCAATAGCAACAAACAACACTCCATTCAAGGATAAATGACACAAGTACAAATGTACAAGTCATTAAAGTACTAAATTCACATTCTGTTCTCCACAATAAGATCTGACATGTATACACAAAGTACTTGATGTTGACACAAAGCACAAACAACACTCCATTTCAAGTCATTCACAAGTTTCCATAAAGAGGTTTGGGACCTTCAGTCATCCTTTCAACCTGCATGTAACCAGGGCTGGTTGTCATGGGAACACTTCCGTCGTCCAATTCTACATTGACATATGATGGGATGGGAGATTTCTTCTCTTCTTTTTCAAATGTACCTTCAGTTGATCCTTAAGTGAACAAAATACAATGTACACTATTAATTTATGCAATATTAAGTGAAGTAAGTACATACCTACATACAAAATTGACCCTGTATAGGACATTAAGCATCCAAAGTATACACATGAATGTACCACAAATTAAAGAACTATATAACAACATTGTAAACCACACATGGCAGGTATATGTAAGATAGAACACCAAAGTACATTAAACATACAGTAGCCAGTATGCACCAGATACAGGGTGGTATAGTTACACACAAGTAGTATAATATAAGATTAAATTCTTGTATAGCAGCATTCCACTCTGGAAGTGTACACCATAATATGTATACCGGTCTCATGAGTATACATAGACCTTTTGAATTTTTCGCTCAACATGTTTGTACACATGCACATATCCACCCACAAATATTCACACAACATACTTGCTGACTGCTTGGACTTCTTCTGGTAAACAACAAGTACTATCACTCCAACTCCACAACCAGCTAGAAATGTCAGTAAAATGACAACAACACAGACTACCACAATACCAGCAATGAGACCTGTGGACAGTCCACCTGTGTTAGAGGTAGTTGTGTGTGTGTGTGTGTGTGTGTGTGTGTGTGTGTGTGTGTGTGTGTGTGTGTGTGTGTGTGTGTGTGTGTGTATGTGTGTGTGTGTGTGTGTGTGTGTGTGTTTGTGTGTGTTGTGTGTGTGTACGTATGTGTCGTGTGAGGGGGAAAGTGGAATAATAGACTCAGCTACATATGCAACACATACACTATAATAGTTTTGTGTCACATACCCTTAACAGCAGATGTTGGAGACCACATAGGGTTAAACATAGGACAAGGTTCTACGTTGAGGACATCTGAAAACGAAATGAATTAGTTGAATTGAGACAATCCTAACAAAAGTATGCACACTCCCTCACGTGTCAAACTGATGTTAATGCTGACCATATCACTCACAATAGAGGGATCTTCATCACTTTGTGCTTGAATACTCACTGTATACTCTCCTCGAAGTAGACCACTGAAGACATACTGAGTGTCTGTAGTAACAGTGCTTGTAGAAGTTGAGGAATTAGATGGACCATCAGTCTTGGTCCATATGAGGTTGAAAGTAAAATTGTGGTGTCCATAGCAACCAGGGTGGTAACTCCACCTCATCCTATCAGTATCTCTGTCAGGCAGTGATGTTATGTTAGGAGCCGCTGGGTCCTCTGCGAAGCACCAAAGTCCAAACAAATGCAACAACATGACAACATTATGTGTATTGCAGTTAAATTCATTATTATTAGGGTATTCAGAGATTTAGAGTAAGGTTAATGTTGTTTCAATTAGCTCTTACACTATTATATCCATGATGAATTATACTAATATATATGTATGCAGTAACACTCATGTCATGTTTCAGTGTGAGTGTAATGGGTTGCATTTGACAGGACAATCTCCCACAATCCACAGTGATAATACAGCTGGTTAGTGATTCAGTAGATGGACAGAGGTTTGTGAGAATGAGCTGGAATCATACATGCACTAAAATGTCATCTAATGCTTTGTACGTGTAATACTTGCTTGTGTAATATTTTGGCAATCATATAGAGTACTAGTAGTACAAGTCACACTCACATCTCACTGTAGAACCATGGACAATATATATGTCGAAGTCCAGCAATTATGAAGAAGATCTATACTATGTGGACTGACAGATTTTGTTCCTGATCATGTTGTTTGTACCTATGTATAGTTTTGTTGATCTATAAGTGCTTCATTGGACAATATGTCCTAGTGTCTGTAATGTTGACATGTTGCACTATAATAATAATTATCTATCTATCTATCTATATAGGTTGGTATGCTAATTCAAAAGTATTGGACTTGTCACATTTGCACAGATGACATTAAAATTTGACAGTTTGACAATAATAGTGTGGTCATTCGACTTGCAAAGTCATTGTGACACTATACACATTTTAGTGTGAATTTAATACTTTGCACAGGGCAACCTTCCTGTTAACCTCTGTAACATGATATAGCACAGTTAGGGAATCACATTCATAATATTACGTATATTATATCTACACACAATAATGCGACTTAACATATACAAGTACACACCTGGAGGATTCAGTACTAAAGGCTCACTCTCATCGCGGTCACGATTAGCATTGTTTTTGACAAGAAAGCAACTATATACTATCACTCTATCTCTGTGGTCTTCTTCAGTGATGTCAAATGATAGTGTTGAAGCTGTATTGTTCAACCTGGTGGGAGTGAACCTTGCATTAGCTGGATCAGTGAAGTCAATGGTAGTACCATTCATAGCCCAGGTAATAAGTTGAGGGACGTATTTGTCAGGATCAGAAAGTGGATCAGGATGAGTACAGACCAGCTCCACTCTACTACCGAAACACACTTCACCTGATGTCAACTTTAAGGTTGGGCCTTGTTGAGCTAAGGGTAACAAAATGGAATGAAAATGGACACGTTTCATTCCTCCAAAGCACGAAACATGCCTTCAAAACAGATACTAGATATAAACGACAACATCTATCTACTATAAGACATCTACTACCTTTGATATTATTATTATTCCCCCAACCATAGCTCTGTCTGGCATAAGATTAACAGATTAACCGATTTAGAAGGCTTATATCGCCGTATGTGGTATAACACGGCATCGATCCTACAACTTTATAATACTTACCACTAGTCCCAGGGAAACACGCGGAAAGGCAAGCGGTGAACAAGACCCGACAAAGCAACAAAAAGTGATGGGTCATATCTTAACGGTTATGTTTAGACGAACAGAGCTCAGTCAGTAACAAAATGGCGTCCGTGCAGTTGTACTTCAGGAGTATGTTGGTAATGTGGTAGCTGAGCTAAGTACACTATAATATGTAGCTCTATATATAGTTGATATAATTACATACAAATAGTATATAGATCTCAAAGGTGATGACATTACGCAATAGACACATTTAGTATAACCAATACATTCTAACTCATTCGTATTCCTCCCCTGCTGCCAGCCCTGCTATCAGCTGCAGGTACAATGCATGATGTACATGTTTATACCACATGCACATGAAATATTTTATACTGTATTATCATGTATGTAATGTATACATACTATCGATAATATTGCATTGCTATATTATTACATGCATACATTATAAACACACACCATATTATGTAATAATTTTCTACAATATACCATCAAAATGACAGGTTAATTTTATAAATTCAATTGTTCATTGATATTCAAACTTGTAGAACCTCAAAACATGATCCCTAATCAATATTTTTGTCACTGTTAGATATAAGTGTTATTACATATATACGTCACATAAACAGAAGCCATAATTACCAATAATAGCAATGAACAGACTTGCAAGATGTTGATCAGTGAGTTACAAATATTCACAAATTAGCTTAATGAGATTTGTTGGGGTTACTGATCAGTTCAATTTGTCCATAACTTGGGTTGGTTGTCATGGGAACACTTCTGTCATCCAATTCTACATTGACATATGACGGGATAGAAGAGTTCTTCTTATCTTCATGAAATGTCCCATCAGTTGATCCTGTAGTGAGTGGACATACAGAGCATGTGAATAGGTACAGTAAATCCTCACAGTTGAGACCACCTAGGGGACAGGTCAAGGGGCCTCCATTGTGCATGGGATGGTCCTCACTCTGTGTACAGAGTACCTTTTAAGGCTGCTAATTCAACAGGTACTAAGTTCACTAAAATTAATACCTCTTAAAATATTAGCCTTAAATTAAGGCAATATAGTATAGGAATTTCTATAATATAGGTCGTCTGAGTTGTGGCCATGGGTTCTACACTACACACATAAAAGATTTAACAGAGCAGAATTGAATGTGACAGATAGGAAATGTGTGTGACTAAGACAGAAACTTGTTGTTCTAGTCCATTGACAGCCCTATTCACAGTTATGCAATGTATGTGTACAGTTTTATAAACTTACATGTACAGTACGCATGCTCTATGCAATGAATGTTTATGAAATCTTGTAAGTGATAATGATATTTGTAAATGTATGATGTAATTCAGCCTGCTCAACAAGGAAAGGAGAAAAGGGAGAAAAACCGGCAGCCGAGGGACTCGAACCCAGGGTGTCTGGCTGAAGCCGCCATAGCCACTGAGCTACTCGAGCCTTTATTACACTCTATAGGTATTAGGGCCAAACTCATAATGTTCAATACTAGTGGAGGGGATGTATGGATAAGAAGTATGCACACATCATACTTGTTGACTGTTTGGACTTCTTCTGGTAAACAACATGTACTATCACTCCAACTCCACAACCAGCTAGAAATGTCAGTAAAATGACAACAACACAGACTACCACAATACCAGCAATGAGACCTGTGTGCAATGTGATGGTAACTACAGAAGAAAGCAGACATAGAAACTCACACTACAATAATTATGTAGCTCTTGACATAAGGAGGCTCACACACAGCTATAGATGTGAGGAGGTTTGTACTTACTTGTATCAGGAGATGGATTGGCTGTAGGATCAGTGCCATTAGGCAAGGGTGGGGGAGGAGTCACTGCTGATGTACTAACTGGAAAAAATATCAAAAATATTATTACGTAGGGATTCCTGGAAGTTGAAAATTTCAAGCATAAAAAATAAGCGGGGTGGAGGGAGCATATTGAACAACATACAAAGTTGTGATAGCAAACGTACTCAAGTCACCTTCCATTCTTGTTGTGAACATGATAATAAGTGGATTACTTCTAATGGTGGACTCTTCTACACACACTGCTACAATCTCTGCTCTGTACCTGGTACCTCCACTGAGACCACTCACATTGAAGACATTAGTAGAGTGGGTTGTTGCAGATATGGACATGGGACTACCAGCTGGGTGAACTTTGACCTCATACTGGAAGGTACAGTTCTCAAAACATGTACTCCTGTGGTCCACCTCTAGTGTGACGGTAGATGGAGTTGTCGTGATGGGTTTTCTCAGTGTAGGAGGGGCGGGGTGTTCTGGACAAATGACAATGAATACACAATGGGGAGGCCACTAGCCCAGTTGGCTATTAATGTAACCGAATATAAAATATAACATAAATAAAAAAAGCAACTGCAATTATGAATCTCACACATTCAGCAAACTAGCACAAAACATTTTGTACACAATACCCTGAACATACATCACATACTTAACATGTGGAAATATTAGGCAGAATTGTGAAAACATTCCCATATGCATTGGCAATTAGACACACACACACATACACACACACACACACACACACACACACACACACACACACACACACACACACACACACACAATGACACACAGGTACACTCCCTCACCTGGTGGGTCAATCTCCACATCACTGCTAGTCTCTCTGCTTCCATTGTACAATACTAAATAACAAGAATAGTAGAAAATGCCATCTTCCATCTGTTCTCTTGTGAGAGTAACATCCAATCTCGCTGCTGTAATGTTGACTGTTTGTATCGACATTGTAATACCATCTGGTAATATACTAGTACCATTCACTGCCCATTCACTACTTGTAGACAAGTACTTTCTCCTCCCATTCACACCATATCCATTATGTTGGGGTAAGAACATGTCAGAATAATAGTGTTCCCATAGCATACCCTCTCAACAGCTGGTCCCTCTATG
Source organism: Chondrilla cf. caribensis (assembly GCA_964020155.1). Taxonomy (NCBI): domain Eukaryota; kingdom Metazoa; phylum Porifera; class Demospongiae; order Chondrillida; family Chondrillidae; genus Chondrilla; species Chondrilla cf. caribensis. The sequence continues at coordinate 3,596,798 of OZ026558.1, read as the reverse complement.
AACACTTGACCACCACCTAGTGTGGATACATCACAATACCTGAAGTACAAATCTGAGTACTGTAACAGTATTATATGAACATGTGAATACATTGCTATTATCACAATCATGAGCTGAAAGTAAGACAAGTAATTGTGACCCTTATATACTAGTCAACTGTGTTTGCATAATATTATATCTATAATTATATAATTATAATAATAATAATAATAATGAATGTGTATGAATAGTATAATATCATGAATTATAAACATACGTACAATAAATTATTGTAAAGGTGATTTTTTGACACCTCAATTGAGTAGTTATTGTTACAAGGCAATATGGCATAGTATCATGATAGGCTTATTATGTAAATTGAAGAAGGATGTTGGATAACCTAAATGACAGGTTATGTATCTTCCACTGTACAAGGATCTTAATAATATTTGGAACATGTAATTGAGACATTGTGCAATCAGGACAAAAGGTGAAGAAGCCCTGTAAGCCCCTCAAACATGTAAACATGCTTGTTGTGATAAAGCTAGTGAAGGTCAGTCTCTGAAGCAGTACAATTTGCTCACTTCAAGTGATTCAGGAAGAGCTTGTTTGGGAAGGATTATACTTAGTCTAGTGATTGTGGACAGAAATACTACCTCTCCTAAATAGCCAATATAACAGAAGAATTAACTTTGTTGTTGCAATTAGATAACACCAAATTGAATAATCAAAGCCCCTCCCTTTTGACAGTAACATGATAAATCCACCTGTAACACCTTCCATTTTGTAATGTACATTTCCATTATAAAAGGAATCAGGCTTGGGTCCACAAATTTGTAAACCCAATGAGGCATCAGCTGCAACAGCTGCAAATTTATTGAACACATTGATTATCGTTATTTGTTTTGTGTTTTGAATGTGTAAACATGCTTTGATCTCCCTTTGATCTTTGTGGGTTTGCAAATTTGTGGACCCAAGCCTGATTCCTTTTATAATGGAAATGTGCATTACGAAATGGAAGGTGTTCTGTACAGTCAGTGTGGGTAATTGGTATGCAGTGAGCCTTCCCAGAGGTGGAAGGTAGGATAATAGGTCTAGATACTACTGCACAACCATGCAGCTGGAGGAAAAGGACTAAGATAGTAGTAGCCATTGTAAAGTACCATAGCTATTGATGAAGAATACCTAAGTTTTAACTATGACTATACAATGGCATCCTCTAACATGTGGTAATCAGTGGTCAACAGTCTTATCAATTCCCGATATTTGAAAGGTATTCTACTACAGTAACAGCGGATCGAAGATCTCTACTCACCTGGTCCACAGATAGCCGTAGAAAGGGCGAAAATTATCCAATAAAAGCGATTCGTTGTCACAAAAAATCGCAACATATCACGATCATACACTATCGATCGCGAATAGGTGTGTCAAACCGATAATTGTATAGGAAAACCCTTATCTACATACGAGTCGCTACAGCGATTGCTGGGGCAAGCCGCGTGCACGCAAGAACAGCGACGTCATCGATTTTTGGTAATTAGTTACCAAGGGGTTTAGCAATTTGCTATATAAGCAACAATTACCACCAATGAAGAAATTTCGAAGAGGCTGGGGCAAGTATATAGGGGTGCTGGAGACGGTGAAGAAGAGACAATAGGAATGGAAGGGAAGAGTGGAAGGGATGGATATGAAGAGATTTACCAGGAGAGTGTTCGAAGGTGTTGTGGAGGGGAGAAGGCCTAGAGGAAGACCTAAATTACGATGGATGGACAATTTTATTATAGTATTAATTTTGTGGACCTAACCTGTTTTTGCTCCTAACAGTACACATTTTGATGACTATGCAGTTGTGTATTGTAAGGGCGACCTCCTGTCTAGGAGACATGTTCAGCCTGTGTCATTGATTGATTGATTGATTGGGGTTTTGCAACACAACACGACTTCACTTATGTGGAGGATCTATACGCATGCATAGCATTACTTTACGAATAACAGAATATAAAAATCAAATCAAATTGTCTAAACAATAAGAGGAAAACACAGCTATAGCAACAAACAACACTCCATTCAAGGACAAATGACACAAGTACATACGTATGTACAAGTGATAAGAGTACTTCACATTCCGTTCTCCACAATAAGATCTGACATGCATACACAAAGTACTTGATGTTGACACAAAGCACAATTCAACACTCCATTTCAAGTCATTCACAAGTTTCCATAAAGAGGTTTGGGACCTTCAGTCATCCTTTCAACCTGCATGTAACCTGGGTTGGCTGTCATGGGAACACTTCCATCATCCAATTCCACATTGACATATGATGGGATGGGAGAGTTCTTGTTGTCTTCATCAACTGTACCTTCAGTTGATCCTATAGTGAGCGGATATACAGAACATGTGAATAAGTGTTTAGTTGTGCAAAACTGTATGCACTTCAAGGGAAAAATTAAATGCAATTCACTAGCCAAATGATTATTCACTCCAAATGTTTCGACAGCTCACTGCTGTCTTCGTCAGTCATGATACCACTGACAAAGACAGCAGTGGAAACGTTTGGAGTGAATAATCATTTGGCTAGTGAATTGCATTTAATTTTTCCCATGAAGCCACCTAGCCGATCAACCATTTTTGCATTGTATGTACTTCAAGTTAACCTAAAAATGGAAATGATTACAATAGTTGTAATTGCAAGTGGTATGTGTGCACACCTGCATACTAACATGTAGTAATGTTGTCAAGTATTTGTCAAACTAAAAGTGGTGAGTGTGTGTGGTTGTGTCAGTTTTTATTTGTTTGTATACACACAGTAAGAAGAATACGTATATCCATTACAGCACAACACCCCCACAGTGATACACAGTACACCTACTGTACTACACAGTACACCTACCGTACTACGCGATACACCTACCGTACTACACAGTACACCTACTGTACTACAGAGTACTGTACACAACATACTTGTTGATGGTTTGGACCTTTTCTGGTAAACAATAAGTACTATCGCTCCAACTCCACAACCAGCTAGAAATGTCAGTAAAATGACAACAACACAGACTACCACAATACCAGCAATGAGACCTGTGGACAGTCCACCTGTGTTAGAGGTAGCTGTGTGTGCGTGTGTGTGTGTGTGTGTGTGTGTGTGTGTGTGCGTGCGTACGTGCATGCATATGTGTGTGCATGTGTGTTTGTGCACGTGTTTGTTGGTATAGTGAGTGGGTGTTTGTAAAGAGGAAGAAAAAATAGCTTAATATTTGGTAAAACGTGTCAAAACCTCAGTAACAAATGTGCGTGGTACATTGTACACTTTAGCTTAGTTCTGTACAAACAGGTACACCAGGTATGTCATGGACACATGAATGTCAACATGTAAATTTCAGCTATGTAAGTACATTCATTGGACATGTACTGCTCACGTATGTATATGTGTAAAACTCTAAACATATGTACATATGTATATATTCTACACATGCATGCCACTCTACTGCATGGTGAACACACAATGTGCAAACTTGTGTATTGCGTCCAGTAATACACTGGTGTACAGTATGTGGAAGGTCAGAATAGCACTCACAAACAAGTTCCAAAGTCTTGGTGTGAAAACACTTCCTCTCACTCTTCATTTGATCATCAGAAGAGCTTACAGCTGAAACACAAATGCTGTAAATGGTGTCAGGTTCCAAGTCTTGAATGTTGAAGGTTGTTCCAATCACTGCGGTGCTCAGCTCAGAGAGGTCACAGGTGCAAGCTTTCTGCCAACTAACAATGAACACAAACGCGTGACCCTCAAAACAGGACCTGTCATGTTCCCATGATACACTGATGCCAGTAACACCAGGAGTGACAGCTATGTTGTGGGGCTCCTTTGGTGAGTCTGTTCAGGAAAGATAGATAACAAGAGAATAACCACCATAAGTAAGGTGTAGATTACGTACACAAGTATGTTCATTAGGATCAGTGAATAGTCCCATACACAGCCAACATTATTGTGTTTACATGTGCCACAGATGTCTCAAAACACCTTTTGTTTACCATGTTTGTGTGTGTAGAATGTGTAAACGTGTGCTGAACTAACAAGCTGACAGTGATGGGGTCTTTGGGAGAACCAGAGGTTTGCCTGCACAACAAGCAAAGTTATGCACAGTCAAGTGTGTACACTGTAGACAGTGGGGTGCTACCTGAGGTGTTCAATCACCCCTAGGGGGTGGGGTGGGATGAAGTGTTTATCCAGTATAATTTTTTATCACATGACATCATGTACTTGTGCTATGTAGGAGTGAAACAATGTTTACATTAGATGATTGTATTACAGGATATTATGTCAACTTACATATCTAGTAGGACGATAACATCTATCATGTATAAACAATGGTGGGCCAGGACCATCTTGAAGTAAAGACTAGGTACAGTCCTCACCCAAAGTAAACCACCACATGAGGCAATACACATGTTCATATGCATAATAATGCACAGATATTCACACGCATACAATTACCAACAACCCATCACATCCCAAATGTACAAGCATATCTGATAAAAACTTTAAGAAATTCCAAAGTAAACCACCACCTGAGGAAATACACATGTATGTACACACGGATGCATGCACACACATGTACGCATGTACACAGTTATTTACACACATACGCATAATAATAACCCATACCATATGCAAAAGCATATCTGCTACAAACTTGCAAAACTGAGGATGCAATGTTCTAGCTGAACTCACTGGTTGTGACATGTCTAGACACAGCTGTACTCTGAACATTTCCATCCACTACTGTATGGACACTGATGGTGTAGTTGCTATTAGCAGCAAGGCCTGTAATGTTGTACATGTGTCCTACAGTGACATCAGAACCACTCTCAGTGTTGTTGTCGATATTCACCCAGGACACATAGTAGCTGGTCCTGTCCTTGTAGCACTCCATTGGAGTGTGGGTCCAGTTGAAAGCAATGCTGGTAGGGATACTACTAATGCTCACAATGGAGGGTGCTTGTGGTTCTGCAGTGGGTAATGTGCACTTGGTATAGTTATATTATAGAAACATACAAGCGACACACAGTATAGGAAAGATGCAGTTACTCTATATACTGTACATGACAGGACATTGATAGCATGTGATTTCATACACTGTTGTACACATTCAGTATATCATTATTATCCTGCATATAATTATAAAAATATTATTATTTATCACACTTGGATTTATACAAACACCCACTCACCAGCAGGATCTACAGTGACTTCTTCACTAGTTTCCACTTCACCAGTAGGTAGTCCATTCTCAGCCAATACTAGTAGACAAGAATAGTTGAATGACTTGTTCCTGAAGTGGTCCACTGTAATGGTGATGTTGAGAGTTGTATGAGTGAGGTCCTCTGATATATCAGTTGTGCTGTATATACCACTAGATGGTGCGATCCCCACACCATTCTCCCTCCATATTGGTCCAGTAGCAAGGTACCTTCCAGGGTTGCTAGCCAGCTCAGGATGGTGACACACTAGAGCCACTACATCTCCATAACATGGAGTAGGAGTGGATGTGGAGATGGAGAGGTCAGCATCACCTGTGTGCAATAATAACACAGAATATTCACAATAGGTGAGTCTATGTAATATATATTCATCATACTTTACCATATACATCACCATGATAAATGGATTGTGTACAAATGCAAAATTAACCTGGACTGTCTCTGACATGTAGTAGCTAGCACAATGTCATACAAAGTTTGTACATAGTACATAGAACACAATCATATATGCATTATACTACATCTTAATGATGTGGTGTTGGGGGATCTGAACACGATATCGACTGGAACGAACAAGGAATTCTCAGTGGTATTGAAACAGAAACAGCGCCAATACAACATTTTGACTAGTAAGACCTCAACTTGAAGATAGTGAAGGTAGCTCATATTGCCAATTGCACGAGAAAGCTACCATAAGGTTCTCTACCGTTAGCACTGACCAGAAATAATGTGTTTTATTGAGTATTCGCGAGGCTTGTATAGAACAGTAGACCAAGTCCATGCATTTGGTTGAAGGACCTTAACTGGGAGAGATGTAGGGATTTTAAACCGGTAGTCGCTGTATTAGTTCTAGCTAGCCTAGATCAATTCCCTTATCGAAGCAACGAATTCTATCAAAGTCAAAACCATGACCTACTCACCTGGTGTACAGAGAACTGAAACAAGGACGAAGTATATACAGTAATTCCTTGAGAATCGAACCATTACGTACAAATATGCGTGTCACATGCTGATCATGAGGGGAAAACCCTTCAATCTACGCCCTTTATACACATGCACTCGAATAGCGAGACTTCGAGCTCTTACAACATCACTTCATACGAGGAATTACAGACTGTTTATAACGTCATGTGGGTACAGGTGTACTGAGTACAGTTGTATTCATACGTGTAGACCCACAGCACTAGCTCTGCAACTGGTTGTAATGGCAGGTAGAATGAGATATAGCTATCATGCAAGGGAGATGTCACTGGAGAGATCTATAGATAGAATATTTGATTGTACTGTTAAACACACTCTCACTGTCTGAACTGATAGTTTTATGTAAGTAAGGAGCAATTACAAATGTTAGATCATTTATCTAGAGACGTATTATCACTCTAAGCATAGCTAATATAATTATATATCAAATTTAATAATTCAATAAACAAAAAAAGATTCAAAACACAGCTACTCATGATCAATAAAAACAAACAACAAATCATTTGAAAACAAATGACACAAGTACAAATGTACAAGTGATAAAAGTACTAAATTCACATTCAGTTCTCCACAATATGATCTAACATGTATACACACAGTACTTGATGTAGACACAAAGCACAATTCAACACTCCATTTCAAGTCATTCACAAGTTTCCATAAAGAGGTTTGGGACCTTCAGTCATCCTTTCAACCTGCATGTAACCAGGGTTGGTTGTCATGGGAACACTACCATCATCCATTTCTACATTAACATATGATGGGATGGGAGAGTTCTTCTTGTCCTCATCAACTGTACCTTCAATTGATCCTGTAGTGAGTGGACATACAGAGCAGGAAAGTGCAATCATTGTAGAAGAGCAGTAATGAGAGCAATAAGTGCACATCACTAATCATTCCTGTCCATTGCCAATGTGCAGTGAAAAGGAAACAAATACAACACAACACAACATACTTGTTGATTGTTTGGACTTCTTCTGGTAAACAACATGAACTATCACTCCAACTCCACAACCAGCTAGAAATGTCAGTAAAATGACAACAACACAGACTACCACAATACCAGCAATGAGATCTGTAGACAGTCTACCTGTGTGTGTGTGTGTGTGTGTGTGTGTGTGCACACGCATGTGTATGTGTGTGAATGTGTGTACATATTGTGTGTGTGTGGGGTGGGGGGGGGGGGGAGTAGAGGAGAATGGAGACAAAGCATCAATCTCATTCACGTACTCAATCGGAAATTCTCATTCCACCTGTACATGCTTCAATACACACAAACAGGAAGTACATACTTGTAATTGCAGTAGATGTCACAATACGTGATACACTCTTTGAACCAGTGATCCCCGATCCACCCACACCATGTACACTGATCTGATAAGAGGTACCAGGTTGGAGTCCACTGATGGTGTATGGAGGGGAGGATGTGGTCACATTGGTACTGGTTCCACTTCCAATCTCATTCCAAATTACAACAAAGCTGAACATTTCAGACTCGAAACAATGCAGCGTAGTGTTCCATGTTAAAGTGATAGCGGAATCAGTTGTTGCTACTATTGTCACTGCAGGAGGACCCGGTTGAGCTGGTGGAGGGAGGAAGGAAGAAGTGTAGTTGAGGCTCACTGACAACACCGTACATGATGGAATACACGAGGTAGTGATGACAGTCTACTGGAGAAGACTCTCTGTCATGTTGAGATACTTGAGGAGAATGAGGAAACACTCTTCATGAGCAATAACTGAAGACAACATGATACAAACTACTTATACACAGCCTACACACAGCAGATTGGATGCACACTGCAGCTGTGTGTATTCAATCTGCTGTATGTAGTCTATGTGCGTATATATAAGTAGTTGTGTTGTGTAGTCTTCAGTTCACTTGTTCTAATAATAACACATACCAGCCAGCACAATAGAAGTTCATTGATACAAAAGAAGTAAAACTATGCTTTTAACAAAATGTGAAGATCTGACTCACACAAGATGCAAAGATACACACACAGAGGACTCGATACACCCTGTGAGTACTCATGCAGTGTGCAGTCAATGAATGTATAAGTAGTTGTCTAGTGTAGTCTTTGGTTCACATATTGTAATAACACATACCAAACAGCACAATAGAAGTACATATATACAAAAGAACTAAAACTATACTCCTAACAAGAACTGAAAATCTGATTCACAAAAGATACAAAGATATAAACGAAACAAACTACTTGTACATAGCTCACACACAGAGGACCTGAATATTCAATAGGTGTGCAGTATATGAATACATAAGACTAGTAGTTGTATTGTGTAGTCTTCAGTTCACTTATTCTAATAATAACACATACCAACCAGCACAATAGAAGTTCATCGATACAAAAGAACTGAAACTATACTCCTAACAAGAACTGAAGATCTGATTCACAAAAGATGCATTGTCTACACATCTATACAGTCAGTACACAGGCAGTACCTTCCTCTGTACAGGGGATAATGTCAGCTGAAAACGAAACACCTCACACACAATTCACATGATGGGCACATACAAATGGTATATAAACAGACACTAAATATGTCTCTTTTCAGACAACTGACAACAGTGACAGTGACAACTGATAATGGGTAGAATTTGGGTAATTTGAATTTACAGTTGAGACACATAAATGTATATACACTTCTCCAGCACAGCACTAAATCGTATGATGGATTGTGGTAGCCATATTTGCAAAGTTGCAACTGGACCCAAAGTGGTAACTCTATAATATAAAATCTCATAATAGTATAAAATCTCTCCAATGACGGACTTTGTATGTACCATGTGTACATGTCTATGTGTACAGGCACAGTTAGTCTACGATTCACAATACCCTTTAGTAGTGTGATGTATTAAGTTGAACTTGAACAGTAAATAAACACTGTACCCAATTGGTACTGTTACTTGTTTCTATTTTCAAGATTGTATTCAAGCAGTGGTTGCTGTGTAGTTCTCTCTCTATCTCTATTGAATTATTGAATTATTGATAACCAAGTTTGACGAACCCGATATATGACATTTGGCGACGAGGATGGCCGCAGCTTTTGGTCAAGTTGGACCATTCGAGCAAGAGCAAGAGGACTGGGTATCATATACCGAACGTCTTCAGCATTTCTTCTTGGCAAACAAAATTGAAGGGAAGCAACGACTCTCTGTGTTTCTCTCGACTATTGGAGCACATACTTCGGAGTATCGTGGCGCCCGACAAACCAGGAGATAAAGACCTGGACGCATTGATGGAAGCTTTAAAGGACTATTTTTGTACAGTTAGTCTACGATTCACAATACCCTTTAGTAGTATAAGATTTGGTTGTGTGTGTGCCTGTGTATGTATGTGTATGTGTTTGTGTGTGCATGCTCACCTAATGGTTCAACATGATAGTCTTCTCCCATCACTGTACTTCCTGTTGGTAACATTCCACCACATCGATATGACATCCCATCTCCATCACTGATTGCACAGACATCTTTGACTATCAGTTGATCACCATCAATGACGTACTGATCGGAATTCCTAACAGCACCTCTACCATCCATCCAAATGTACCTCTCATACTCAAGTAGTCCACTGACTAGACATGCGAGAACAAGTGACCTGTCCTTACAAGGAGGAGCATCAGCAGAGGGTCGAGGGTAGGCTGTGAGATGGGGAGTGTGGTGGGTATGAGGTGTGTGTGTGTGTGTGTGTGTGTGTGTGTGTGTGTGTGTGTGTGTGTGTGTGTGTGTGTGTGTGTGTGTGTGTGTGTGTGTGTGTGTGTTCCATGGGTTGCACATACCACTTACTTGACTTGACCCTCACACTAGCTGCTGGTCCTACATTACCCACACCATCAACAGCTTGGACTGACACAGTATACACTCCTTGTACACTGGTTGGGATAGTGTTGTTGGTGAACTGGTCAGAGACTCCACTACCAGTGGCAGTAGTACCATCATCATTGGTGTACATCCAGGATATGTTGTACCTCACAGCACAGGGTTGGGAGGTCCATCTAACAATGATGGAGGACTCCAGAGGGACCATGGTTGTGATGAGAGGTGGGGTGAGGGCTGTACAGTACAGATGATACACACTGCATGGTGATAGTGACGAGTACTAATAATTTGTTATTGCCTACTTGTGTGAGTTATAATTATGAATGATCCCATTGGCACACACATACAAGATATTGTGATGACAACTACTCTGTGCCTTAGTTATTGCACAGTGCGAATTATAAAAATATGTATGGCAACTTTGCAAACAAATTATCATGTAGCAATTATACGACATAATAATCTTAATAATCACTTCAGATCTACAAGGACTCACCAGGTGGTCTCACTGATACACTGTTACTCTCTAGTATCCCACCTCGTACAGCATTTGTTAGAAAACAAGTGTAGTTACCAATAGTGTCCTCAGTAATAGTGAACTGTAGACTGGTTGTTGTAGAGTTGGGTTCAGCTAGTCCAAGACCACCAACAGGTATTGCTCTACTGTCTCTCCTCCAGTCAACATCTCCACTCAGGTACTCTGGTTCTTGAGGTAGTACAGGATGCGTACACACCAAGGTGACCGGATCACCATAACACTGAACACTACCAGTGAGTGTTGAGAGGGAGAGCTGAGCTGTACCTATTGAGGAGAGAACACCACTGTAACAGTTTAAATGACCACCTTTATATTTATAATATGTTCGTTGACAAATGACACATTTATGTAGCCATTGTCATTACAATATACAACCAGATTTAAAGTTCCTTATAGAGATTTGTCTTTAATTTCAAGTAATGATAACACTGAGATGTCCTATTGGTATTATGTACACTCGTAAGTATTGGAGCAGAAAACAACACATACATATGTCCTTGATTAGTTTAATCACAACCTCACTTTGTAAAAAGACGAGATTTCCCAGAAGGGACACACTCCACATTCCAATCCACCACATGAGGAGATGGACCTGTTACCTGACAGCGGGAAGAGTAGTACTGTACTGAAACTGAAACAAGGATGAAATATGTACAGTAATTCCTTGAGATCGCAATATTACCTACGAATACGTGTACCATATGCAGTTAACTGATCATGAGGGGGAAAACCCCTCAATCTGCGCCCTATACACTTGCACTCGAATAGCGAGACTTCGAGCTCTTACAACATCACTTTATACGAGGACGTACAGACTGTTTATAACGTCATGTGAGTAAAGTTGCATTCACAAGTATAGACAGCAACCCACAGCACTAGCCCTGCAACTGGTTGTAATGGCAGGTAGAATGAGGTACCAAGGGTGGTGTCACTGGAGAGACCAATATTCGATTGGACTAGTACTGTTGAACACACTTTCACTGTCTGAACTTATAATTTTATGTAATTAAGAAGCAATTACTTGTACAAACGTTCATTCACCCAGAGACATGTACTCCAAGTAGCTATAGCTAAATATAAATCAAATTTAATAATTCAATAAACAAAATGATTCAACACACAGCTACTCAATAGCAACAAACAGCAATCCATTCAAGGATAAATGACACAAGTACAAATGTACAAGTGATAAAAGTACTAAATTCACATTCAGTTCTCCACAATAAGATTTAATACATATACACTCAGTACTTGATGATGACACAAACAACACTCCATTTCAAGTCATTCACAAGTTTCCATAAAGAGGTTTGGGACCTTCAGTCATCCTTTCAACCTGCATGTAACCAGGGCTGGTTGTCATGGGAACACTTCCGTCGTCCAATTCTACATTGACATATGATGGGATGGGAGATTTCTTCTCTTCTTTTTCAAATGTACCTTCAGTTGGTCCTTAAGTGAACAAAATACAATGTACACTATTAATTTGTGCAATATTAAGTGAAGTAAGTACATACCTACATCCAAAATTGACCCTGTATAGGACATTAAACATCCAAAGTATACACATGAATGTACCACAAATTAAAGAACTATATAACAATATTGTAAACCACACAATACAGCAGGTATATGTAAGATAGAACACCAAAGTACATTAAACATACAGTAGCCAGTATGCACCAGATACAGGGTGGTATAGTTACACACAAGTAGTATAATATAAGATTAAATTCTTATATATATAGCAGCATTCCACCCTGGAAGTGTACACCATGATATGTATACAGGTCTCATGTGTATACATAGACCTTTTGAATTTTTTGCTCAACATGCTTGTACACATGCACATATCCACCCACAAATATTCCCACAACATACTTGTTGACTGTTTGGACTTCTTCTGGTAAACAACATGTACTATCATTCCAACTCCACAACCAGCTAGAAATGTCAGTAAAATGACAACAACACAGACTACCACAATACCAGCAATGAGACCTGTGGACAGTCCACCTGTGTGTGTGTGTGTGTGTGTGTGTGTGTGTGTGTGTGTGTGTGTGTGTGTGTGTGTGTGTGTGTGTGTGTGTGTGTGTGTGTGTGTGTGTGTGTGTGTGTGTGTGTGTGTGTGTGTGTGTGTGTGTGTGTGTGTGTGTGCGTGTGTACGTACGTGTGCGTGTGAGGGAGAAAGTGGAATAATAGACTCCGCTACATATGCAACA